>CANXYI010072194.1:0-10871 GCA_948208565.1 Hura crepitans
TATTTAGGCCATACCTTTCATTCTTCCATAGCCTATATATTTGTGTGTGAGTAGTAAAATGAGAAAATAGATTGAATATAGGGAGAACTTGGGTTGGCTGAGAGCTATAAGTCCTAAAAGAGTGGGTGTTCATGGTGTTTGATGTGTTAGTAATGGGTTTAGTGAAAAAGGTAGTGAAACTTAATTGAATGTAGCTTAATGAATGCATAGTAGGTATGAGTTGAAGGTATGTTTGAGAGCTTTAGCATGCATATTTGACTCAAAGTGTGTGAAACTAATGTGTGGCATGTGAAATGGTTGATTAGTATGTGCATGTTTGGAAATAGAACTATAGCCAAGACATAGGTTATGCATGAATTACCTTGATTGGTAAGAGTTGAAGTGATTAAATCATGTATAAAAACATGAATGGATAATGAACACTAATAGAATGTATGATTAGGGTCAATATATAGGTATACTTGAGAGTTATACTAAGGGAAATGGCATGCAAACTTTGGTATTGTGTAAAAAAGCAAGATGTGACATCAAGGTCTAAATAATAGGCATGAAATGAGTTTAAGGTACATAGTTAAAGTGGCATGAAATAAGGTAATATATATGCTTAAAGATGGCATGAAATGTGGTTAATAATTGGCATGAAAAATGAACCTAAATTGACATTAAATGGCCCATTAGTTAAACACCCACTAGATGGGTTGATTGGTTAACTTAGGGATTTTAGTAGCTACTACACTATTTCTTTTTTAAAAAGTGTAGGTAAAGTAACCTAGGTTTGAGGCTACTGTACTAGTCTATTGGATAGACAGCTTTCTACCCTTGCCACTTGATGCTGGTATTAATTTTTACTAGTGGAATGGCATAGGTCTGAAAGGGCCACTACACTAGTCTATTAGACAGACTAGTTTGCTAGGCAGACATACTTAAACTATCACATATCTTTAAAATAAAGTCGATACAATGGCAAAGGTCTAGAGGGCCACTCTACTAGTCTGTTAGATAGACCAGTCTGCTAGGCAGACCACACCTCATTATCTGTACCTTGGGTTCTATAATGTAATCAAGACAGTGTAGCAGTCGGGGTTTAGAATGTTGATCACTGCATTATTTCATTTCCTCTAGGTCCAATGTTTGTCAATGTTATCTTTCTAGATGGAACAGTTAAAATAAAATAAATAAAATCAATATAAGGTACATATGACATTGGAATATGATATGGGGGCATTTTGGTAATTTTACATAGACAATATTTATTAGCTTAATTATTAAAGATTATGCATGCAATTATTAATAATGACCTTAAAACTAGAATTTACTTCAGTTAAAGTGATTAACTGGTTAATTTACTGATAGGAACACCTATAAGGGCAATTTGGTAATTTTGCATATTGGTAATCTAGGTGGTACCTTAAAACTAGAATAAGTTAATAATATAATTACAAATGCATGAATAAACTACTGGACATGTTTTAAATGCTTTGAATTCACCACTGAGTATATTATATACTCAGTGTACTTGTTTTAGTGCGTAGGTAACCAAAACAAGGATGTAGCCTCGTAAAGTGTGCAGCAAAGTTCAAAGGTTATTAATCAGAAGGTTGATAATGTATATTTTGTATAGGTTTGCACTCTATGTACTCAGGTAGGAAATGTATAATGCCCGTAAGCCTAAGTTCTATGAACAGTACCTTTTAAGCCAAAATCGTATTCCCTGTAGTACGAGGCATCTTTATAAGGCCAGAAAATAGGTGTATTGGTCATAGAACTTTGATAGGCCAAAAAATGGGTAAAATGAGTGAATTTAAAAATTTAGCAGAACTAATAAATCTTTTCGAGCTAAGAACTAGTGAATGAGGAGATAAAATGAGTTTGTGCTAGGACAGTATTGGGATGTACCCGAACGAACCCAAAAATATCATACCCTAAACCTAAAAAATTCCAATGAATATGATAAAGAAGGAATTTTAAATTTTTGAGATTTTTTTTGTATTTTTTTAGAATATTTTATTCTAGTAGATGAATAGTGCCAAAAAGTCAATAGTGGAATTTTGACTTAAAATTTTATATGGACCTTAGTAGCACTAATCAAGGATTTTTAAAACTAAAACAAGTATTTTTAGAGGTCAAAAGAATTTTCTATGAATTTTTGAATTTTGAAAGAAATTGGGAGAAAACGAACCGTTATATCACCACATGTCGCGATATAAGCCACCCACCTATCCTTATATAAGGGCCCACACATGTGAGGGGGTCACATGTGTGAATGAACTTCATCTTCCCCCTTTTCTTGTAGAAGCCGATGCTATTCCCAAAGCCCTCTCTCCCTCTATTTTTGCTTTCTCTCTCTTTTCATAGACATCCAAAAATCACAAAGCTTATATAAATTAGACCCTCTATGACATCAAGAGTCTAATCCAAGTGAGAAAAGTGAGAAATTTTGCTTGTAAAGGGAGAATTCTAATCTTGGTAAATAGTATCAAAATCTTGTGTAAGTGATTTTAATTCAATTTTTTTTTGGTTTAGGTAGCTTAGAGTATTCTAAGAAAAGCCATGGTTTTAGATTTTCATTTAGAGCTATGTAGCATTTCTAAGAATTTTTCTAAGCTAAGATTATGTATGTTTAGGGTTAATGGAATCCATTAAAGGAAAAGCTCAAGTTAGGCCTCTAAGTGGTAGAGAAAAGGGCGTTTTCACACTCTAGTTATGTGGAATAGAGTTAAATTGAGTATGTCATATGTCTTGCCATGAAAATGTGCATGTTATGTGTATAGAATTTCTAGGTTTTACTATTAGGCATAGTTTTGATACAAACTAATGATATAGCTATGTTAATAAGGTCAAAATAATATGTTATGCATGATAATTAGGGAAGGAAATTTGGTGTATATATATGGACATTGTATGGCCGAATGGGGTGTCTGTATGGCATGACATGTGTAATAGTGCATATGGCATATAGGCATGGCATTTAGAATGTAAATGTTGTGTATTAAATATGCTTGGAAAATGGGTAACAGTATTGACATGTATGGTATTAAAAATAGGCAAATAATGGCCTAATTAAATTGTAATGTTGACCTAATTAATCACTAAGAAAAGGATGTGTATATGCGTGCCATTGGTGGCATGGTTATGATACATGGTTCATATGATGTTATGTGAAAGATGGATGAAAGACCCATGGATTTTAGGTTGGTATATGGGATGTTATGAAAGACATAACTTTGAGAATTTACCAAATGAATAGTAACATGCCCGTAATTTGGCCAAATGAATAGTGATTTTGCAACGGTAGGCAAAAATCTCATTTTGTGTGAAATGTTGTATATAATACATTTCTTTATCGTGATTGACATGAGACATAATTAAAATGATGGTAATGTCCTATTTAAGAAATGAATAGTAATTTGGCCTATCAGTTAGACACCTATTAGATGGGACCGGTCAACTAAGGAATTAATAGCTGCTAGGCAGTTTGGTCCTCTTAAGACTACTGTTGTTTGTTAGATGTGGTGGGCGTAGCTGTCAAGGTTTTAAGATGAACCCTACAAACTCAAGTATTAAGAGGTCTAACTTGGCTGATACTGACTACCTATTGACTATCTATGGATATTGGGAGGTTCTATGGGGCTGATCCCTACTATCCACTTGTGATGTTTTAGAGATGTGACTTAAGGTATTGGGAGGTCACATGGGGCTAATCCCTGCTATCCCACTTACAGATATTGGGAGGTCTACGGACTGATCGCTACTATCTACTAGTCTAGTATTGAGAGGTCTACAAATTGATCCCTACTATCAAGCGAGGTAGATGCAACTACTAAGGTCCAAAATGTGGGCCACTACCTAGGATAGATCCCACTATTCAGTGTCTTAAAGTGTCTTTTATCTATTATAGGCCTAAACTGAATTGAACATGATTATGAAGATAATATATGAAATTTAACTAGATAACAGGACTAGAAATTACTGAATAGGGTAACTAGCATCTAATTTGACATCTTGCATAACCATGTGGAATAATGTATCTTTGTATGTGCGTACATGACTCATATGTATGTTTGTGTGTGTGACATACTTTATTATAGCTATTACACCATTGAGTTTATACTCAGTGTGCTGGTATTTCGATGTATAAGTAGTAGATTAGATAGTCCACTAGCTTCAGCAAGAGCTCATGTAGCTAACCTATAGTCCTATTGGTATTTCTTTTGTTTCTCTTTTGGTTTTATAGACAGTCACTCATGTATAGTAGGTATAAAGTTAGTCGTATGTGTAAAGTATAAAAATTGAAATAGTTAATTAAATTGCTATACCAACTTGATTTTTGGATATGTGTGCATGCTTCTGTTTGTTTGTATGTGGGTCCAAGACCTTGTGTGTTTGCTATGTTGGATGTTTGATGATGTTTGTGGGATCAGAAGGGTTTAGAAGTTGAGTTTTGGATGGAAACTCTTTTAGAAGTGTGTTTTATATAGGAAAAATTTTTGGTTTTTCACTCAAGTAGCCATTATGCTGCCTAATTTTTTGTAAATAGATAATAGATGTAATCTAGTATTTTGATAGACAAAAGTAGGCAATAATGAAAGGTTATACAATAATAAAACAAAAGGGTTAAGCTAAGTCAAAGTTGGTCTAAGTTATGTAAGTGTTAAACGAATGAGCCCCGAGAAAATCCAAGGATAGGTAACTTATGGGAAGTAATGCTTTTTGCCTATTTCCTTTAAGGATATGTAGGGGGTGTTATTTTTATAAGAGACACATAATGTAATTATATGAGTACAAACTAGGCTGTAATAAACCAATTATTAATCTTTTTGAATATGTATGGCATGAGTTGATGCTATACAAGCTTGAGGCTTTAATTTGTGTTTCTCCTTGATTATGGCCTGAGGCTTGCAATGTTGTTTGATATAATGGAGATGTTAGGTTGATACCTGGGTGACTACAAGGGTCTAGAAGATGTGGGAATATGAAATACAAGTGTTTTATAGGTTAAAATTTTTGGATAGAGACCTGGACAGCCATTATGCTATCAAATTTTTGGGAAAAATCTAATTGACCTATAATTGCTCCATATTGGCATGAACACTGAGGTATGAACCTAAGAGAAATATAAGAATAGACAAAACTAAATTTGGAGTCAAATATAGTTGAATAGTACAAAATAAGTAAGAGTTAAACAAATGAACATGGGACAAATTTCAAGATAAGTGACCTAGCGGAAAGTGCACTGCTTAATGGGTTCCTTCAGGAATCTAGTAAGGGATGTTACGTTTTGTGGTATTAGAGCGTAGGTTTAATGTTCCTAGGTAAAGTACATGAGTGCAAAGGTCTATGTTTTAAATTCCTCTGAACTATTATGCTGTATAAGGCTGATAAGTTACTCATTTTGCAGTAAACATATGGCTAATCAAGTACCTAAAGGAGGGACCAAAGAAGTGGCTAGTTTTTTACTAATTACTATATAGAGAATAGGCAATACATTAGTACCTAAACCCAGTGATGTTGCATAGTAGCCACAGCCACAGGTGCCTAGTGAACAGCAAGTAGAAGCATCCCTTGCTTTTTTACGATAAATAATAAACTTGCTTAGACAAACTTTTACTACTGCTGCTCTACTTCCACTTCCTCTAGCTCTAGTATCACCTCCACCACTATCTCCTCCATAGAAGACTCCTTTAGAGAGGTTAAGGAAGATGGGAGCTATTGATTTCTTGGGAAGGAGGGAAGATGATGCTGCCAGGGCTGAGTACTGGCTAGACAGGACATTTAGAGTCTTAGAACAATTAAACTGTACAAAAGGAAAAATTTTGTAGTGTGCTACTTACCTTTTTTATAAAAAAAGTTTATAACTAGTGGAACACTATCAAGAAGATGAAAGCAACTACAGATCTAACTTGGGAATTTTTCCTTACAGAGTTTAAGAAGATATACATACCTGACTCCTACAAGGATAAGAGGAGACAAGAATTCCTAAATCTAATGCAGGGATAGTGTCAGAATATGAAAAAGACTTTATTAGACTCTTGAAATATGCTAAAGAGTTAATTCCCAATGAGGAAGAGAAATGTAAAAGATTCGTAGTAGGAATGAATGTAGAGCTAAGGATATAGATAACAAATCCCAGAGAGAAGGATTTTGTAGTACTAGTGTCAGCTGCATATGACATGGAATAAATGATGCAAGAAAAGAGGGATTTCTTCTAGAGAAAGAGGTAGTTCACTGTGGGACAGTCTAATGCTATGTCAAGGGATAGTAAGAAAAAAAGAAAGGGTTAGTCACAGACACAGTCTCAGCCTAGGTCCCAATATTAGATAGGGTATCAAGGCAAAGACAGACAGACTTAAAGGTCTGGAAAAGCTTCGATGGGTAGACCTCAATTGCCTCATTAGGCTAATACTACTTTTAGTACAGGGGGTAATAGGAATGGACCTCTAACTTGTACCACTTTATTAGAAAAAGCATTGGGGGTAGTGCAGATTGGGTAGAAGAGGAGAGTGTTTCCACTATGGTGCTAGAGACCACTATAGAAAAGAGTGTCCTCAAAGATAGCAAGAGGGTGCTCAGACATAGGCATCTAATGTTGCACCTATGAACAGGGGTCAGAGGCAAAATAGAGGAGAGCAACCTAGTGCTAGCCAGGGTACAAAATCTGAGGCTTGTGCTCTAGCTAGGTAGTATGCTGTGAGAGCCAAAGAAAAGGCTGCAGCACTAGACGTCATAACTGGTACTTTTTATTTATTTGATGTTCTAGTTTTAGCTTTGATGGACTCTATTTCTACACATTCATATGTATGTATTACACAAGCACAAAATAGGGTGTTAGGGCCTAAACATGTTGATATAGACATCAAAGTTAGTAATCCTATAGGGCAGTGTGTGGTTGTGAACAAGGTGTATAGGCAATGCCTTCTGATGATTTAGAGGTGTAGATTTTATGCTAATTTGATTGATCTACCTTTTAATGAGTTTGATGTGATCTTAGGAATCGATTAGCAGACTAACCATCAAGCTATAATTGACTATAGACATAAGAAGTTGACCCTCTAGACTATAGGGAGATAGACAGTGAGAATGGATGGTGAGAGAAGTTTTTTGAGCAATCTTATCTTTACTGTTAAAGCACAAAAACTTCTTTAGAAAGGGTGTGAGGCATATTTGGCCTATGCTATTAACTTGAATGTATCCAACTCTTATTTAGCACATATTCCAATTGTGTCTGAATTTCCTGATGTATTCCTTGATGAGCTACTAGGCTTAGCACCCCAGTGGGGACTAGATTTTGAAATTAAGGTATATCTTGGTACAACTCCAATGTCCATTGCTCCTTATCTAATGGCACTTGCTGAATTAAAAGAACTAAAGGTATAGCTGCAAGACCTATTAGATAAGGGTTTTATTAAACCCACTATGCCTCCTTAGGGAGCACCTATGCTATTTGTAATGAAGAAAGACGGGTCACTTAGATTATGTATTGATTATAGGCAGCTGAATAGGATGACTATGAAGAATAAGTATCCATTGCCCAGGATAGATGATCTTTTTGATCAGTTAAGAGGTGTATGTGTATTTTCAAAAATTGATTTAAGATCTAGGTATCACCAATTGCCTTCAAAACCCGGTACGGACACTATGAGTTCTTAGTGATCCCATTTGGGGTCACCAATGTATTAGCAACTTTTATAGATCTTATGAATAGAGTTTTTCAGCCTTATTTGGATTAATTTGTGGTGGTGTTCCTAGATGATATTTTGGTAACATCTCAAGGTTATGTTACAGACCTTGAGAGAGAAGTAGTTATATGCCAAGCTCAGTATGTGTGAATTCTGGCTAAGTGGAGTAGCTTTTCTAAGCCATATAGTTTCAGTAGAGAGAGTCAGAGTTCACCCTAGTAAAGTAAAAGTAGTGTTAGAATAGGAACCACCTAGGAATGTAACTGAAGTGAGAAGTTTTCTAGGATTAGCTGGGTATTACTGGAGATTTGTAAAAGGATTCTCCATCATTACCACTTCTTTGACCAGACTGATTAAAAAGAATGTGAGATTTGAGTGGAATGATAAGTGTTAAGCCAGTTTTGAGCAATTAAAGAAGATGTTGATGGAAGCTCCTATATTGATTGAACCTAAACAAGGTAAGGATTTTACAGTGTATAATGATGCTTCATTGAATGGCTTAGGATGTGTGTTGATATAAGATGGGAAGGTAGTAGCTTATACTTTAAGATAGTTAAAACCACATGAGAGGAATTATCCTACTTATGACTTGCAGCTAGCTGCTATTATTTATGCTTTAAAAATATAGAGGTGCTATTTGTATGGAGAGAAATGCTACATATATATGGATCATAAAAGTTTGAAAATACCTCCTCACTCAGAAGGAATTGAAGTTGAGATAGAAAAGGTGGTTGGAATTAATGAAGGATTATGACTACCTGATTGATTACCACCTAGGGAAAGCCAATATGGTGGTATATGCTTTGAGTAAAAAGTTATAATGACTTTGAAGGCTATGATGCCAGGTTATAGTACATTTCAAAATATGCTGTTTTGGCTAAATTACAAGTGAAACCATATTTTGGAAAGCAGATTAAGGAAAATCAAATGAAGGATGAACAACTGGTTTAGATTGCAAGTAAAGCTAAAGAAAGGAAGGCCACATGGTTTGGTTGATATAAGATGGGTGTCTATATTATCAGAATAGGTTTCGTGTACCTAGTATAGATGACCTAAGGTTATAGATACTGAAGGAGGCATATGAAGCTCCTTACTCTATTCATCCTGGGAGTACAAAAATATATTTAGACCTAAAGTCTTATTATTGGTGGCCTGGTATGAAAAGAGATGTGGCAGAGTATGTTACAAGGTGTTTGACATGCCAACAAGTGAAAGCTGAACATCAAGTTCCTTCTAGATTATTGTATCCTACAGCAATACCAAAGTGGAAATGGGAAAAAGGTGACCATAGATTTTGTGATGGGTTTACCTTTGACCAAAGGTAAATGTGATGATGTATGGGTGATTGTTGATAGATTGACAAAGATAACTCATTTTATCCCAGTCAAAATGGATTATTCCTTAGAGAGGTTAGCTACATTATCTATGGATAAGATAATCAAGTTACATAGTGTGCCAGTGACTATCATTTTTTATAGGGATCCTCGCTTCACTTCTAGATTTTAGAAGAAGCTGTAGGAAGCATTAGGCACTAGATTGTCCTATAGCATAGCTTTTCATCCTCAGAATGATGGATAGTCAGAGGTGATACAGATACTTGAGGATATGTCGTAAGGATGTGCTTATAATAACAGTTAGCAGTTTAGCTTGGGAACGGCCCATATGAAGCATTATATGGAAGATGATGTAGAACTCCTTTATGTTGGAGTGAAGTTGTGGAATGTAAGATTTCTAATATGGATTTAAATAAAGATGCTGAGGAAAAAGTGAAGATAATTAGGGAAAGCCTAAAAAGCAGCTGTTGATAGTCAAAAATCATATATTGACCTAAAGCAGAGAGATATTGAGTATGCAGAGGGGGAAAAGTATTCTTAAAGGTTTCCCTATGGAAAAAGATGTTAAGGTTCAAGAAAAAGGGGAAATTGAGTCCTAGATTTATCAGACCTTATGAAATTATAGAAAGGGTTGGACCTCTAACATATAAGCTGGCATTACAACCTGAGCTATAACAAATATATGATGTTTTCCATGTCTCTATGCTTAGGAGGTACAGATCAGATACATCACATGTGATTCCAATGGTAGATATTGAAGTGTATTTGGATCTGTGTTATGAATAGGAAGCAATTCAAATTTTGGCTCGTGAAGTAAAGTAGTTATAGAATAAGTCCACACCACTAGTTAGAGTGCTATAAAGATACCATATGATTGAAGAAGCTACCTATGAGCTAGAAGAATAGATGAAAGCTTAGTATCCATACTTATTTACACCAAGTAATTTCGAGGATGAAATTTTCTTAAGAGGGGATGAACTATAACGCCCCTTGTTTTGATGCATTGTGAATAGTGCCACTAGGTCTATGAAGCGTGCTCAAGGAACCAGGTCACTTGTACATAAATCGAGCTAGCAACATTGGTTATGAAAATTTTAGGGCTTTAAATTGATAAAAATGCAACGTTTAAAAATTTAGCAGAACTAATAATTCTTTTTGGACTATAAGCTACCCATCTGTGCAATAAAAATTTTTCGAGCCGAGAATGACCTAGGATGTGCCCAGACGGACCCAAAAATATTATACCCTAAAGCTCAAAAATTTCACTAAGTCCATTGGTGAAAGTATTTTTAAATTTTGTGGTCATTTGCAAATTGTCGTAATTTTCAAAGTTGGTACGCAAAATCGAGACAGTATGAAAACTATCTTATTGATTAAATTTGGCCATAATAATTTATGAGCATATAAAGGGTATTAAAATATGAATTATAAACAAACAGTTTAAATTTTTTAGGTCTGTGAGAATTTTAGTGAATTTCTAAAGTTTTGCTAAAAATTGAGCCGTTTTGGGAAGGTTCAGGTGGCTATAGGATCCACCCACACCTGGATAGCTGGCCTAAGGGCCTTGCAAAGTGTAAAAGGGGAGTAACAAGTGGATGATTTTTCTATAGCTCATGTATGTGTATATGAGTAATATAATAGGGGAACACATGGAATGTTGGGAGAATTTGGGTTAGTTGAGAGCTATAAAGCCTAAAAGAGTGGGTGTTCAAGGTGTTTAATGTGTTAGTGATGGGTTTGGTGTAAAAAGTAGTGAAACTTAATTGAATATATCTTGATGAATATATGGTGGGCTTAAGTTAGAGATATGGATAAGAGCTTTAGCATGTATATATGTATATGGATTGTTTGAGTGCATAGT
>CANXYI010072218.1:0-15033 GCA_948208565.1 Hura crepitans
TCGATTATGGTATTGCTATAGGATGTAAAAATCTAAAAGGATCATGATGTTTAGCTTTCACCTACTGACATATTAGACATGTACTCTATAAGATCTCTCTTCATACCTAACAACTAATAATGAGGCTTTAAGTCCAAATAAATCTTTGTGCTACTAGGGTACATGGAATAAAAAGTGTTATATGCCTCCTTCAATATCTTTAACCTCAGATCATATATACTAGGTATACATAACTTGCCATGGTAATACATATATCTAGCCTCACTCAACTCAAACCCTATTGACTTCCCTTATTTAACTTTACCCATAATCTATGCTAGTTGCTCATCTTCGTATTATATCTCCTTTATCTATTGTTTGAAATCTAGTTTAATATGAAGGTTAGCTAAAATATCATCTTCCACTATATATTGTAGTCTAGCATTTATAGATTTTAAGGTTACTATTAACTCCCTGCTCAAAGTATCTACCAGTATATTAGCTTTCCCTAAGTGGCAGTCTATCAAACAATCATAATCTTTAATCAATTCTAACCACCTTCTCTACCTTAGGTTTAACTCCCTCTGAGTAAATAGATATTTCAAACTTTTATGGTTTGTGTAGATATAACACTTCTTAACATACAAGTATTGCCTCTAAATTTTCAAAGCTAAAATAATGGTAACTAACTCCAAGTCATGAGTATGATAGTTCCTCTCATGTGGTTTCAATTATCTCTAAGCATATGCTAACACTTTTCCTTTCTACATCAATACACAACCCAATCCATTAAGTGAGGCATTATTGTACACAACAAAGTCCTTATCCTTTTGAGGTTAAATTAGGATAGGAGCTTTTATCAACATCTTTTTTTATCATGTCAAACTTTCTTGACATTTTGAATCCTACTCAAATTTCATATTCTTTCTAATCAATCTAGTCATAAGTGTTACAATCATAGAAAATCCTTTCACAAATCTTCTATATCACATAGCTAATCCGAGAAAAATCTATATTTCTATCACATTCCTTAAAGGTTCCCATTCTAATACTACCCTGACTTTGTTGAGATCTACTTGGATACCCTTTAGTGACACTATATGTCCTAAAAAAGTGACTTCATTTAGCAAAAATTCACATTACATCATCTTGGCATACAATTGTTTCTCCCTTAGAGTCTATAACACAGCCCTGAGATGTTGTTCAGGTTTTGCTCTAGTCTTAGAGTATACTAGGATGTCGTTAATGAATGTCATAACAAATTAATCTAGGTATCATTGAAATACTCTTTTTATTAGGTCTCTAAAAGCTACTAGGGCATTAGTGAACACAAATGGCATCACTATGAACTCATAATACTCGTAGTGCATCCTAAAAGCAGTTTTAGGAATATCAACTTCCTTAATTTTTAGCTAATGCTACCCAACTCTCAAATCAATCTTGAAAAATACACCTGCCCCTCTCAGCTAATCAAAAAGATAATCTATTTCGGGCAAAGGATATTTATTTTTCACCGTTACTTTATTCAACTATCTATAGTTAACAAACAACTAGAGGAACCCATTTTCTTTTTCACAAACAAAATAAAGGCTTCCCAAGGTAAAGTTCTAGGTCTAATGAACCCCTTGTCTAACAGATCTTATAGCTACACCTTCAGTTCTTTCAGCTAAGTAAGTGCTATTTTATAAGGGGTAATGGACATAGAAGTTATACTAGGATAGACCTCAATCTCAAAATCAAGCTCTCTCTATAGAGGAAACCTTGGTAACTCATTAAAAAACTCATCAGGGAATTCAAAAACTATTGGAATCTATTTAAGATTTAGAGTGGAAGTATTAATGTTAATGACATGTGTTAGGTAAGCCTCATACACTTTACAGATGAGTTTTCTTGTTATAACAATTGAGATGAAATTATCCAAAAGGCTTCTCTCACTCATAACTATCATTTCCTATCCCTATATAGCCTCGAGGGTTAGCTTCTTATGTTTACAATCCACTACAGCCTGATGTTCAAATAGCAAATCCATTCCTATTATTACATCAAATTCATCAAAGGGTAACTCAATCAAATCAACAAGAAATAGATGTTTGTGAATCACTAAGGGATAATACCTATACACTCAGTTGATAGTCACACTCTACCCTATAGGATTATTGACTTGAATGTCTATGTTTACATACCTCATTTTTAATCCTCTATCATGTGCTTGTGTAGTGCATACATTAAAATGTGTAGATCCTAGGACTATCACTGCCAAAACTAGAACATCAAATAAGTGAAACATACTAGTTATGACATCTAGGGGTTGCTACTTCTTCACAAGACCAGATAACATATTGCCTCGCTATAACACTACCTACTGGATTTTTGAAGAAACATAATAAGCTGTGTAATTCCTACTTGGTCACCCATTTAGAAATTTCTCCCATGTTCATTCATTTAACTATTACTTATTCTATAATATTTATCTCTATCTGACTCCAAATTTATTCATGTTTTTCCTTATACATTACTCAAGGTCACACTATATTATTCGTGCCAATATTGGTCAATTATAGGTCAGTCAAGTTTTTCCTAAAATTTGGTAGAGTAACGGTTGTCTGGGTTACTATCCAAAAATTTAAACCAGAAAAAAAACACTTTTATAACATATTTCACATCTACTGGACCCTTTTGGCCCCTTAGGTATCAATCTAACATCATCATTCTATCAAACATCAACACAGGCCTCAGACCATAATCTAGAAAAATCATAAATTAAAGCTTGAGGCTTGTATTTCATCAACAAAAGCCATATATTCCCAAAAAGATTGATAACTTGCTTATTAAAACAAAGTTTATACCTATATAATTACATTACATGTCCCTTATATACATAACACCCATTTCCCACCTAAGTATATAGAGTGCAAAACTATACAAAATTTATAGTACCACCTTTTATTGCTTATCCTCTAACCTTGGCTGCACATTTTATGAGGATACATATGTATTTTAGGTACCTGCACATCAAAATATGTATGCTAAGTATATAATATCCTTAATGGTGAACTCAAGCATTTATGTCATGACAGGTAGTTTATCCTTTCATATATAGTCATAATATTAATTTATTATGGTTATCAAGTTCAATTTAAAATAGTTATGTGCAAAATTACCAAATTACCCTTGTACCAGTTCATGTCAATAAATCATTTATTTAATCATTACAAACTAAGTAAATCATAGTTTTAAAATCATTATTAAAAATAGCATGCATAATCTTTACTAAGCAAGCCAATGAGTACTGCACATGTAAAATTACCATAACACCCTTGGGTACACATTCTATAGCATTTTCTAGATAATTATACCTAATTATGAATTTTAATGCTTACTATTTCTAGTTTAATTCATGTGTTGTTTATCTTTAATTGATTCCACTAGCCTGACTAAAAAGATGACACTAACAAACATTGGATTTAGAGGGAATAAAAATAGTGCAGTGATCCACATTCTAAACCTCAACTGTTGTACTGGCTTGATTGAGTCATAGCACCCAAGGTGCAGATAACATGACATGGCTTATGCAATAGATTAGTCTGTCAAATAGACTAGTACAGTGGCCCTTTGGGACCTTGGCCACTATACTGGCCCTATTTAAAGATTAGTGATAACATAACTGAGTCTGCCTAGCAGACTGGTCTACCCAATAGACTAGTGCAATGGCCCTTCGAGGCCTACCCTGCTACACCAACAAAATTAAGTAACTAGCATAAGGACGTAATGGTAAGCAATTGTCTATCCAATAGACTAGTACAGTGGCCCTAATATAGACCTAGGCTACTATGCCAACCTTATCTTAAAAGTAAATAATGTAGTAGCTACTAAAATCCCTAAGTTGACGGGTTAACACATCTAGTAGGTGTTTAACTAATAGGCTATGTAACTTAATTTATGTTTATGCCTTCACACATTAACTTCTTATAATATTTAAGAATGAAAAATAGTCAGTTATGAATTTTTCTATATAGTTGAATGTTACAACAGTCTGGTATGGCCATAATTAGGCTGCACTAGGTAAATTCTTAATAGTATTTTCAAGTATTGGAATTGCAAAAAAATTAAAGTATATCAAGCTTGAATTTATTCCATAATTATTTCTCAAATATTTGCCATTTACTATCCAATGGTATTTTTTATTCAAGTAATGGTCAAACTAGATAATTATATGTCATTTGGTCTAGTTTTCAATAGGCTTTTCTAGGTTCATTTCTCAATAGTTTTTTAGTGCATTTTTCATCATTTTTCTACAATGTTCATAGGCTATAAGCTATAAAATTACTAAGCCATTTACAATGCCAAAATATAGGCTCAAATGCCATTACATTTAATCACAAACCATGGCCTTTAAAGGCATATATTATATGCCTATTATTTAGTCACAATTTATAGCCCTTAAAGGCAAAATTACAAGCCACATTTCAAATTCTTTCCAAGACAAATCCAATTTCATTTTTATGCCATCTTGTATGCCAATTCTTAGTTACATTTCATGCCATTTTAATCATGTACATTACACTAATTTCATGCCATTTAAATTATGCCAACATGCTCATCCTATTATGCCTTATCATACCTATACATGAGACACATGTTATCAACATTTTCATGCCAATTTATGTGTCTTTACCTTGCATATGTCTCGGCAAAAGTTTGGTTCACTTTTATACACATATGGATCAAGCCATTTTTATGCCAAACCATCATTACATATATTATAAGCCTAATTCACATATCATTCGTATGTACCTTTAAAATCACATGCCAAACAAGCAATCATACATATACCATTTGCTCATGCTCTCGGGTAATCACTCCTTTTATGCCTATCATACCATTTCCAAGCCACATATATAATTCCATTATACCTATCATGCTTATGTTTCGAGGGTCCGTGAATAGTGCCACTAGGTTCGGGAAGTGTTCCTAAGGATGCCAAGTCACTGGGAGGCAAATTGAGGCAGTAACACTGGTAATGAAATTTGAGGGGCTTTAATTTGATAAAAAAAAAGGCAAAATTTAAAAATTTAGCAAAATCAAAAATTCATTTCGAACTATAAGCTATCCATCTACGTAATATAAATTTTTTGGGCCGAGAATAAACTAGAATGTGCTTAGACGAACCCAAAAATATGATACCTTGAATATTAAAAATTCCACTAAGTCCATTGGTGAAAGAATTTTTGAATTCTAAGGTTGTTTACAAATTCTCATAATTTTTAAGGTTGGCATGCAAATTAAGACAACCTGAAAACTATCCTATTGATGGAATTTGGCTACAAAAATTTATGAACATGTAGAAGGAATTAAAATATGAATTTTAAAATAAATGGAGTAACTTTTCAAGGTTTATGTGAATTTTTTATGTTTTGTCAAAAATCGAGCCATTTCATGATGGTTCGAGTGGTTGTGGGACCCATCTATATCATGCATCTAGCTCAAGGCCCATGCCAAGTGTCAATATGGCCTTGACAAGTGACAAATCCACTTATATAAAAAGAATATTTTTTCTTTCTTTCTGCCTAGAATTGATGCCATATAGCTAGAAAAAGGCCATTTTTATTATATTCTTCATTTAGTTTTAGCAAACTAATCTTACCTAAATTTACTATCTGATGTTAGGGAAATTGTTGAAAAATAATCAAGGCAAAAGGAGTTCTCAAGAATTTATTAAAAATCATCAAATGTGTAAAGGTTAGATAGCTTTTTAGCAAAGGTAGCAAGCTTCCAAGATGAGTTTTTATGGGCTTTCCATTGAGATTTCCTTGCTAGAAATAGGTATTTTGCCTAACATTTTTAGGAATGTGTTTTAATGGCTTTTGAGGTAATTTAAGAGGAGAAAGGGCTAGAGGAAAGGAGGAGAAGCTACCATGTAAGGAGGCTAAAAATTTTGATGCTTGAAAGCCTTGAAGTAGGGGTTATTTTCTCCCTTATGAATTAAGGTATGTGAACCTTAGTATTTTTCTCATGCCAATAGGGTTTTAAGTTATGGAAATGTACTCAAACATTGGTAAGTTCGAGGTCAATTTAATGGTAATTAGGTGCTTGAATGGAAACTTATAGTGTAATGTTTAAATGATGTGTGGAAGGAAAGTTTTGGCTTATTAGGTATAGTTTCACTACTAGTCGAGAGGTTTGGGTACCACAGGGAAGCATGTTATAGTGTTGGATACCTTTATAATGGTTTTGCATTTAATTATACTGAACTTGTGAAGGTATAGTTTGGAAATGGCATGGTAGGCTTAAAAGGCTTGAGTACCCGAGAGTATTAGTAAGTGGTGTATGTATGTGCATTGCTTGATTTAAGTGAGAAATGATGTTTAAAGCCTTGAATAGATCTGTATATATATATGTGTGTATAATGGTTTGTACATGATATAATGGTATGATTTGTTTTAAGCTTGAATAAAGAATAGAAACATGGGAACTTACACATGGTCGAGACATAAAAGATGGCTAGGGTGACTTAGATGTCATACAAAATGAACTATTGTGTGTGGGTAAGTGTTGTGGTCATGTAAAAGAATTTGATTGTATGAGTAAGGTGAAGGAAACTCTTAGTTTGAATGTGTACATCACACTACCCAAGAGCTACACTAGTTGAATTGGCAAGAAAATATTGGTAACATGTATGTAATGTGTATGCATGATAGGGTATAATTGTATGAGCTATGTTTAGCCTAAATGGTTTGGCATGAATCTAGTTAATGTATATAATTGAAATGACATGAAATGGCATAAATAATTGGCATGTAAGATGGCTTTAAAATAAACTTGAACATGACTAGAAGTGACTTGAAAAGTGGCTTGTAAGGTGCCTTTAAGGGCTATGAGTTGTGATTAAGCAATGTGCCTATAAATTGTGCCTATCAGGGCTATATTGTGTGATTATGTAATGTGGCTTTGATGCCTATGTTGTAGCCTTAGAAATGGCCTAGTGATTGTATGGCTTAAGGCGTATGAACCTTATGTAAATAATGGTGAAAACAACACTGAAAATGGCTAAGAAATTAACATAAAAACGGTTGTTGAAACTTGATGTAATGACCTATAACTATTAAGTTTGACCTTTACTTGAATAAAAAATACCACTAGACATTAAATGGAAAATATTTGAGAAATACTTATGGAATAAAATCAAGCATAATATATCTAGACTATTGGCAATTATTATCTTTAAAAATACTTCTGAGAAGTTACTCTATACAGCTTAATTATGGCCATACCAGACTGTGATAATATTAAACTATGCTATTAAATTTATATCTATCTATTATTCATCTAATAATATTATAAGAAGTCAATCCCTATAGAAATAAACATAAATTGAGTTATATAGCCCATTAGTTAGACACCTACTGGATGGGTTAACCAGTTAACTTAGGGATTTTAGCAGCTGCTACATTGTCTAATTTTTGGTAGGGCTGGTACTATGGCCTATGCCTATTTTGGGCCACTGTACTAGTTGGATAGTCAGACCAAGCTATGACATTCACTTGATCTTTATCGGTGCATTAATGTAAGTCTTGTAAGGCCACTGCATTAGTCAGTTAAACAAACTAGTCTACTAAGTAAACTAATTTGTGACATCTTAAATCTTCAAATCTATTCACTTGACTTGTACTGGTGAAGCAGTGTAGGTTCCAAAGGGCCATTACACTAGTTGGTTAAACAGACCAGTATGTGATATTCTTGATTTACAAATAGGGCCCATACAGTGGCCAAGGTCCCGAAGGGCCACTATACTAGTCTATTAGACATACCACATCTTATCCTTTGCACTTTCGGTGCTATGACTTGATCAAGCTAGTGCAGCGGTCGGGGTCCAAAATGTGGATCACCACATAGTATTTTCCCTTTAGGTCCAATGTATGTCAGTGTTCTCTTTCTAGTCGGTCCAGTTGAATTAATTAAAGAAATAACATATAAATTAAATAAGAGGAGATAAGCATTAAAATGCATAATTGTGCATGATTAACTGAATAATACTGCAAAATGTGTACCTAGGGATATTTTGGTAATTTTACATGTGCAGTACTTATTGGCTTAATTAGTAAAGGTTATGCATGCTATGTGTAATAATGATTTAAAACTATGATTTGCTTAGGTTCTAATGATTAAATAAAGAATTTATTACATAAACCAGTATAAAGGCATTTTAGTAATTTTGCATACATAACAGTTTCTACCTTAATAAGTTAAATAACTTTGACTGGTGATAAGTTAAATAACTTAAATGGTATATCTAGAAATGGGTTAATCTAATAATTTACTTGCATTTGACTGAATAAATAAGCGATGAATTGGCATATACATGTATGAGGGTATTTTGGTCATATTGGTAGATATGTTTAATTAGTGTTTTAATCACTTAACTTAATTGATACTATCACAGATAATAAAAAACATAGATAAGATATGGAGTCTTAAGACATTACTTGAATGAATACTTAATTAAGGGATTCAAGGGTATCATGGTCATTTAGATAAATATACTATTAATTATTGGCGCGATAACCTAATTAAATAAATGGAAATTCTAACAATATAAATGCATGATAACTTATATGATATGACTTAAATACTTGAGTTCACCACTGAGTATTATATACTCAGCATACTTGTTTTGATGTGCAGGTATTCTTTATCAGTGGATAGCCTCATAATGCTTGCAAGTAAGTTCAGAGGACAAGTTAAAAGATTATTATACAGTTAGTTTATAGTTTTGCACTCATGTACATAGATGGGGAATAGTTACCATATAAAAGATTCTGGTCATAGTGTGATCTATGTTTTGTAATTAGGGTATTATCAAGCTATATTTACATGTATGATTGCCTATATTTGATGAGATAATATGTGCACCTGAGGCTCTAGTGTATGTTTATCTAATTGTGGCTGGAGGTCTGTGTTACTGACTGATAGAATGATAATGCTATGTGTATATTTAAGGGACCAGATGGGTTAGAAGATGTGGAATAAATTAGTGAAGTGATTTACAAGTGTTGTAATTTTTGGATAAGGACCTAGACTGTGACACCCCCTACTAGGTTCCTGAAGAAACCTAATAAGCGATGGACTTCTCGCTAGGTCACCCATCCTAAAATTTCCCCCGAGGTCATTCATTTAACTTCTACCAATTTCAGACTAGATCATTCTATTTGACTCCAAAATCACTCCAATCAGTTCTTATAATCCATTTAGGTTAAGACCAATATGGTTTAGTCACAATGGAGGAAATCTAATCACACTCAAGTCACCTAAAATTCCAACATCATAACAGTTGCTCGGGTTATATCCCAAAATCTGAACATGCCTGTTCAACACTTCTATAAACAATTCAAAACACTTGGACCCAATTGGTCCCCTAGTCCTAGCCTATCATCATCATTTAACACATATCAAACTCAGGCCTTAAGCCACAGATACAACAAGCATAAATATAAAGCCTCAGGCTCACATCAGCATTAACATCACATGTAATCATACATTCACCAAAGAAGATGTATAGATACTTTATTTATATCAGTAGGTTATAATTACTTAATTACATTACATGTTCATAGCTTACATATATATTTCTACCTAACTCCCACCTAAGTACATGGATATCTAAACTATACAATAATTACTTCCAATGTCTTCACTTGTATCCTCTAAACCACTATCGTCATACTTTACAAGGTAGGTTCCCACTAGTGTGTACCTGTGCACCAAAATAGGTATGCTGAGTATACGAGATACTCAATTGTGGACTTAAAGCATTTTAATAATGGCATTCATCATATTAACTTACCTTGGCAATTTAAGGATGATTTTACATCATTATGTAACTTAATTATTCACTGGGGTGCTAATTGTCTAAAATACCCCTAAGGTATTTAAAAGGTCTGAAATAGTATTTTTGACTTATACAAATCATTTAAAGCAGGTATTATTACTTTTATCATGTATACTTTACAAAAATCACTTTAGTTGTATAAAATGATGAAAAATGACTAAGATGCCCTTTATCTCCCTAAGGTATTTATGTGTCTTAAAATATTCTTCTTGACTCATATATATTATTTAAAATAGTTATTTCATCCATAGCATACATATTTGAAGTTAATTAACTAATTTGGCATATCTGTGCAAAAGGTCTAAAATATCCTTTAGCCTTCATTTTATCAGAACTTAAAAAAGTTGTTCTATTATGCTCAATTCTTATGTTTATAATCAGTCTAATTATTTACATAATTTAATTCTCTAGCCCGACTAGAAAGACAACACTCTAAGACTCTAGATCTAAAGGGATAATAAACTAGTGCAGTGGTCCCCATTCTGGACCTACGCTGCTGCATCGGCATGTGTGCCATAATGGAGATTAGCCATAGCCTTCCTAGACACAAGTAACTGTGTGACATAATAGAGATCATCCCGTAGCCCTCCCTAGCCACAAATTACTATAACTATGTGGCATAATGGAGATTAGCCCATAGCATTTCCTGCCACAAATAATCATCAATCACTGGGTGACATAATGGAGATAAGTCCATAGACCTCTCCAACCACTAATAAATGCCATCAAGAATTGGGTGACATAATTGAGATCAATTTGTAGACCTCTCCAGCCACTAATGAATTAGTAGCTGTAAAACCCTAAGTTAACTGATCAATCCATCTAATGGGTGTCTAACTAATGGGTCAAGTAGCTCAATTTAACTTCATTTATTGACCAACAATATTCTTATAATATTTAAGTTTCAAAAACATACAAATAAAAATTTTATCTTATGCTTTAAATTTTTCTTTAGACTAGTATAGCCACATTTTTGCTCTACCGAGTAAAATTCCATAGGAAAACTTAAGTCTGATTATGACCAAAATTTAAGGAAGCATATGTTATAATTTTTCATGGCATTAATACTTAAAGAGGTAACACTTCCTTTCTAGTGACAATTTTGGTTCAAGTACTAGTCAACTGGACAGTTATAGGTCATTTCGACCATTTTTGAAAGTTAATTTCTAACACTGTTTAAGTCTAATTTTAACTCAGTTTTCAAATTCTTTAAATACTTTTTTAGGCAAAAGGCCAACTATAACTAAGCCAATTCTATGGCCAAAATCTAGGCACAAATGCCATCTATAACTAGGCAAATTCCATGGCCAAAACATAGTTCAAATCTAGCCTCTCAAAGGCACAAATAACATTCAATTTAATGGTTCACTTAAAGTCACTTTTTAGGTCATTATTTCAAGCTTTAACTACTTATTTTAGTCTGACCTTTCTTAGCCATTTCAAGGCACATTTTCAAATGTACATTTTTTTTATTAATATGTCATATACATTATTTAAATTCATGATCATTATAAGCTAAGTTCATAGCCAACATAATGCATATACTAAATATTTTTATAAGCTACATTAGAAGCCATATCACTAGTGCATGCTCTGGGTACTAAGAGAAAAATGTATACTAAGAGAATAATGTACTTAAATTCCATTCCCTTTTATTTGGTATCAAAATTCACTCATAAATACATGACATGAACACAATCATACTCAATTTCAAGCAAATTCTCATAGGTCACTTGCCATCATCATAAAATTCACTAAGAATAGTTCTTGGGTATTAACATCAAAGGCATATTTCACTATTATTTGTCAACCAAAATTGCCATGAACTTCATTCTAACATATCACACAATACTGAAGTTACATTCTAGCCTATGTATAACCAACATAAGCATTCAAATACACTAAAATTAGCAAAGAAATGAAGCTACTTTTTACAAGCTCTCCAAAACATACTCCCTAATTTGCTAGGTGTTCACTTATTCATCACTACCAAAGAAGAAATCACTCTTAAATTCAATATTCCAGCCACTTTATTTCAATATTCAACATCCTAAGCACGCTAACACATGAGGAGAAGTCTTTAAGTTCACTTACATTTCACTTTGAAGGTGCTAACCCTATTTCCAGCAACCACAGTGGCATTTTCCTCTCTTCATGACCTCTAAGCTAGCCTCCAATGGCCACCAATCCCTTATACACACCAACATATAGGTCGTAGGTACATTCTAACATTAATTAGTAGCCAAAAATTCAAAGGGAGAAGGAAAGAATCACTCAAACTCACCTTAACACATTATTCTAGATTGCTCTAAACTAGTCACATTGCAAGAATTTTATCTCCCAAATGGCAACTCCTTTTGGCTTGATTCTTGTTCCTTGTCGTGCCTAACATCCTAAAGAGCTTTTAGAAATTGGAATCTTCCAAAATGGTTGTCGGATGAGAAACATATAGAGGTTCTTCCCCATTTATGGCATTGGCAATCTAGGTAGAATTGAGGAAGGAAACCTTTTTGTTCAACTAAGTGAAAAATCCACTTGTCATGCTTCCTTTGCCACTTGTATGCCCACTTGGCATGAAGTGGGGCCTACCTTGTCATGTCAAAGGTGGTCTCAAAAATTCTCGAGCTATCTCGAGTTTTTGACAAACTTTGAAAATTCATAGAAATTCACTCGAACCTCTGAAAATTACACTGCTTATTTTAAAATTTATATTTTAATCCCTTCTACCTATCATATATTTTCTAGCCAAATTCCATCAATAAGGTAGTTTTTAAACTACCTCTATTTGCATGCCAATCTCAAAAATTATGAAAATTTGCAAACCACCTCTAATTTCAAAAATTCTTTCACTATTAGACTCAGTGTAATTTTTAAGCTTTAGGGTCTAACATTTTTAGGTCCGTCCAGGCATATCTTCGGTTAATCCCAGGTCGAAATATTTTTATTACCTTGATGGGTAACTTTCTGTCCGAAATGAATTGTTGGTTATATTAACTTTTAAATTTTGCTTCTTTCATCAAATTAAGGCCTTTTAAAGTTTCATGACCCGTGTCACTACCTCGATCCACGTGCAAGTGACTTGGCACTCCAGGTTCACTTCTCAAACCCTATGCCACTGTTCATAGAGCCTTAAGACATAGGCATTACATTTCTTCCCCTCCTAAGAAAATTTCATCCTCGAAATTACTTGAAGCAAATAAAGTAGGATACTGAGCTCCCACTTGCTTGTCTAGCTCTCAAGTAACTTCCTCTGTACTTTTATACCTTCATAGCACTGTAATAGTGGTATGGACTTATCTCTGCAACTATCTCATTTCATGAGTGCTTTGATAGCTGTCACCAAAGTCATATGTAACAGATCTAACCTATACCCCATGAGCATAAAACATAAAATAATGTGTTTTGTTACAGCTCAAGTGGTAATGCAAGCTTGTATGCTAGAGGTCCTGACCCTATCAATACTCTTATAAGGTCCGATAACCTAGGAATTAATTTCCTTTTTCGTAGACCTCTGCACCTATTCCCTTGGAAAAACCTCTAGAACACTTTGTCTCTAACTGAATATGTAGTAGTTTCCTGCTTCAAGTTAGTACATGATTCTTATCTAACCATTCAGCTTTCAGCCTTTTTTAATCAAATCTACATTGGGGATTTTCTCTCTCCACCTTACTCTAACACGAAAGGTCCTACATTGTCTATTATAGAATGCCTCATAGGGGTTTCCAAACTAAACTGGTTACTACTATCATAGGCAATCTCTACCAAGAATATATGCACATAAATATATCAGATAACCATTACTAATACTATCTCACAACATGTTATCAGATATCTGTATCACCCACTTTGACCATCCATCAAACTGAGGATAAGAAACTAAGTGATGAGCTAGTCTGGTGCCTAAAGCTACTTGCAGCTTCTTCATAAATTGTGAAAGTAAAACAAAATCTCTATCTAAGTGACAATCACTAGCATATGATGAAATCTGATGGTCTCATCACCAAATAGTTTAGCCAACCTATTTACAAATTAACCCATCCTAACTGGGAAACTTGAACTATCTTGACCATCTATCAACAATTACCTGTGTATCACTGTAGTTACTTTTACTCAATAGTGAACTCATCACAAAATTCAGGGTTAACTTTTCTCATTCTCACTTTGATATAGTTATAGGATACAACAATTTAGAAGGATTATAATGCCCAACTTCTACCTGCTGGCATATCAAATACTTAATATCATACTCTACCATGTTTCTTTCCATACCAAGCCATTAAGAAATAAAATTCCCAAGCTTAGATTTTTCCTCCCAAAATGAGTAGAACGAGGAGACTCATATATTTCCTTAAACATCTGTAACCCAAATCCTCTATAAAAAATGTACACGATCTATTTAAATAAGTCTACTACTCACTTACTATCAACATAGACCCTATGGTCTTCCCCTCTTTAGCTTTGCTAATTATCTTAATCATCTACTTGTCTCTCATCTGATTCTCTTCGATTTGCTATCAAAAATCTGACTTCACTAGCAATTTAGCCACTACTGCCTCTTCTAATATGACTTGTAACCTAACATTCATAATCTCCTAAGGTTACCACAGACAACCTATACTTAACATCTACCAGCACATTAGCTTTCACTGGTAGGTAGTCAATCAAGCAATCAAAACCCTGAATCAACTCTATCTAACTTCTCTATCTTAGATCCCTTTTCCCTTTGTAAAGGAATATTTCGAGCTTTGATGATCTGTACCTAGACAGCATTCCTCTTTCACTGATAATGCCATCATATGTTTTGGAACAACCACAATAACAACTAGCCGCAAATCAAGGATAGGATAATCCTCCTCGCATGGTTCTATTGTCTTAAAGCACAAGCCACTACCTTTCTACCCAACATTAACACCTAACAAGTTACTTAGTGAAGTATCCTTGCATATAACAAAGTCTTTATACAAGCCCTTTGTAACATTAACTAAGCCCAAAAATTTCTTATCTTAGTTATATTCTCAAAGGGTCTCAATCCCAACACTGCCTTAGCTTTACTGGGGCCAACTCTAACTCACTTTATTGAAACTAGGTGATCTAAAGAAAACTTCAGCCACCTAATTCACACTTAATAAGTTGGGCACACAACTATCTTTCTTTCAAGGTCTATATCA
>CANXYI010072258.1:0-12290 GCA_948208565.1 Hura crepitans
TATTGCCATACAAATACTAGAAAATTGATAGAAAATTCCATGGACCTCCAATTGAAAATCCAAGAACATAGGCACTCTTAGAATGATAAAATCTTTTAGGGAATAAAATTAAAAGGGAAGAAAATTACTAACACATAAACTTGAATTTCAGCCACCCTTTTTTGTACATTCAAGCCTTCCTTGAATTTTCTTAACTTTTATGAGCATTAATGGATACTACCAACTTTAAAAATCATTTTTTCATTAATAAAGAGAATTTTTGGTGGTCATTTAATGGGGAATAAAGGCGAGAAAGGCTAAAAAATGGGCAGTATTAGGCAGTAATAACGTCAGTTGCCAAAAGAGGAGAAATAGGGATGAAAGGTGAAGGAGAGGTGATGTGGCATGTTAGTGGAGTGCTTAGGTGGCAAAGGTATTTATATGCATGAAGGGGTGCCTCGGGTGATGACATATGGTATTTAAGCGCCTAAAAATGCTCGATTTTGGTAAAAACTTTGAAGAATTTTAAAAAATTGCTCAGACCTCAAAAAATCATCATGTTTATTTTAAAAATCCTCAATTAGGTCTATTTAAGGCCTCACAAAATTTCATGGCCAAATTCCATCAACAGGGCAGCTAACTAACTGCCTTAATTTTAAGGAAAAATAGCAATTAACCTCAAAATTTAAAAATTCCTTCTACAATGACCTCAGGGGAATTTTTGACCTTCAGAGTCTAGTATTTTCAGTTTGTTCAGGCACATCTTGGGTCATTCCAAGTGCAAATCCATCAGAGACTACAAACCACTAGATTTTGACCTAAAATAATTAATTAGTGCTGTTAAACCTTTAAATTAAGTCAATTTCATCATTTTTAAGCCCTTTAAAGTTTTATGGCTAGTATACCCAGCCTTAGGGCTTATGAAGGTAACCAATACTATAAGCACACTTTTTGAGCCTCGGAGGTACTATTCATAGAGCCATGACTTACGGGTATTATATGTAGTTCATCTAAGATTGTATCACTTTCCATGTACTTCATCCTAGCATTTACAGATTTCATAGCAACTGTGAACTTTTGACCTAATGCATCTACCACTATATTAACCTTACTTAGATGATAATTAGCTAGGCAATTATAGTTTATTATCAGTTCCATCTAGTGTCATTGTCTTAAGTTTAACTCTTGCTAAGTGGGGAGGTACTTCATGCTTTTATGGTCAGTGTAAATGTAACACTTTTCACCATACAAATAGTGCCTCCATGCTTTCAGTGCAAATACAATGGCACCCAATTCCTAATCATGTGTTGGGTAGTTCCATTCATGTGGTTTCAATTGCTGTAAATCATAATCTATCACCTTTCCTTCCTACATTAAAACACATCCTAGCCTATAATGTGATGCATCACTATATATCACAAAATTCTTCCCTTATTCAGGTTGAGTGAGAATAGAGGCCTCAATTAGAATTGCCTTTAGCTTGTTAAAGCTTTCCTAGCATTTATCATCCCATACAAACTTTACATCCTTCCATAACAATCTAGTTAATAGGGCTACAATCATTGAGAAACCCTGTACAAACATTCTGTACTACCTAGTAAATCCTAGGAAGCTTCAAATTTTAGTCACAATCGTAGGAGGCTTCCATTCTAATATAACTTTAACTTTACTCAAATCGATGCTGATGCCTTTTACTAATGCAATATAGTCTATGAAGGCTACTTTAGTTAACAATAACTCACATTTACTTAACTTTGCATATAGCTATTTTTCTCTCAAAGTCTACAACATAATTCTTAGATACTGCTCATGCTCCTCTCAATTCTTCGAGCACACCAGGATGTCATTTGTAAACACTATGATAAACTAGTCTATGTATGGCTTGAAGATTTTATTCATAAGGCCCATAAAAGCTGTAGGGGCATTAGTGAGCCCAAAAGGTATCACTAAGAACTCATAGTGCCTATATCTAATGTTGAAAGTAGTCTTTGGGATGTCAAATTCTTTAATTCTTAGCTAATGATATCCTGATCTCAAATCTATCTTAGAGAACACACTAGCACCTTTAAGTTGATCAAAGTGATCATCAATTCTAGGCAACGGGCACTTGTTCTAGACTCTTACCTTGTTCAACTATCTTTAATCAATGCACAGTTAAAGTGACTCATCTTTTTTTCATAAAAAGCACTAGTGCTCTCCATAGAGAAGTACTCAGCCTAATGAAGCCTTTATCTAATAACTCCTACAACTACATCTTTAGCTTTTTCAATTCTATAGGTGCCATTTGATATGGAGTAATGGATATAGGAGTAGTACTAAGATACACCTTAATTTCAAAGTCAAGCTCTTATGGTGGTGGCAGTTCTAGTAGTTCATCTGGGTATACATCCAAAAATTTTGACACTACTGGTATCTGACTGAGGCTTAGTTCTACTTAGTTTGTGTCAACCATATAGGCTAGGTAAACCTCACATCCTTTCTAGATAAGCTATCTCACTATTACAGCTGGATAATATTGGACAGAAAGTTCCACTCACTAATTATTATCACCTTAAGTCCCTCAACTGTTCTAAAGGTAAGCCTCTTTTGATTACAATCAACTATTACCTTATGTTAACCAATCCATACACAAAATCACATCGAACTTATTAATGGGAAGTTCAATAAGATTAGTTGGAAATATGTGTTCTTGCATTACTAGAGGACAATTTCTACATATTTTGTTTATAATCATGTTTTGCCTAATAAAGTTGCTAACCAGGATGTCTATATCCTTGGGTTTAGGTTTTAAAATTCTATCTTGTGTTTGTATGGTGCAGATATATGAATAAGTAGATTCTAACTCTGTCAATGTCAAGATTGGTATATAAAATAAAGAGAAAGTACCAATAATAACATTGGGTGCTTTAGCTTCTTCATGAGTTTGAATAGCATACTGATGAGCTGGTGCTCAGGCCTCTAACCTGGTTCCCTGGCTGGCACCTAACTTATCATTATTGTTCTCCTTTTGACATCTGTTAGGTGCTAAAAAAGAGGCCTATAACTGGGTAACTTCTACCTACTTCTTAGGATAGTCCCTCTAGTAATGATCTCTACATCTACAGATGAAGCACTCTCCCCTTCTTATCTATGAACATAGTCCCTAATATCTTTTTATTGCATACCTCAAACACTGGAAATACAGTTCTCACTGTAGATACTAGAGCACTAGTGGCCTATTAAGAAGGTTGAGGCCTAAATTGAGATGCTGAACCTAACTTTTATGTTTAGCCCTATTTTTAGGACTGTTGTAGGGCTTGAGAACCCTTCTGCTTCTTACCCGTATCAAGTGCTGAGCTCAAGACCTCCACTTCTAGAAGATTTCCCTCATTTCCTTCACTATCTCCTCCGTAGCATATGCTACTAACACTAGAGAGAAAAATTCTTAAATCTTTATGGATGCTATCTATATTCTCAACTCCATATTGAGGCCCTTTTCAAACCTTTTAAAATGCTCTTCTTTAGTGGGCACAAATTCCTCTGCATACTTGCTCAATCGAGTGAAGTCTTTTTGATATTCTAACACAGACTTTTGCCCTTGCTTCAGATCCAGGAACTCTTACCTTTTCTTATCCAAGTAAATCTTTGATATATATCACTTGTTGAACTCTAGAGGAAGAAATCCAAGGTAAAGTCTACTATAGCCTTCCTCTTACAGGTGGTGTCCCATAAGTGAAAAGCTTCATCCTAGAGAAGTGAGATTGCACACTTCACATTCTCCTCTGGGGTACACTCTAACTGCTCAAAAATCCTAATTAAACATTCTAGCAAGTACTTAGCCCTAGCAATATCATCCTTAGCTCTTCCTATAAAATCTAGAGCCCCTATTTCCTTTGCCCTCTCCAAATAAATCTTTTGTAATGTTGCTAGTTGTGGGGGTTGTACTGGGGTTAGTGGTGGTAGAGTAGTAGCTTTAGCAATATGCTTGAGCAAGTCAACAATTTGTTGCAACAATACTGGTAAGGCTTATGCCTATGCCTGATGGGCTGTATTGCTTGACACTAGCATGGCTGCACTCACTTTTTATCTATGAATAGTCATCGAGGCATGGCTTGCCACCACTTCCCCCAATTCTGGTGGGGTATGCTCACTTATCATGACTCACTACAAAAGAATAGACAGTCAGCTTATATATTGTAGCTTTATTAGCCACAAAACCATAGACAGTGGCACTCATGTATACTACACCTAGGAACACTTAAACTTGCTCTGATACCACCTAATATTACACCCTTTACCTAATCCTTAATAGAACCGGATAAGAGATGCTACTTCTTGAAGGTCACTTATTCTATTTTCTACCCCACATGCCATTCACTTAACTTCTATAAACTCACACTACCTTTCATATTATTTGCTATTGCCCCTTATATTCTTTTTATTATGATTGCAATTGACTGATGTGACCCCTTTATTTGATAGTTATTCAATTTATAGAAATTTTGGCAGCATAATGACAGCCTGAGTGAAACACCAAAATTTTGACCTATATAAATGCACTTCTATATTCATCATCAATAAACCATACACCACCTAAACCCATCTGGTCCTCCAATTACTCATTCACATCACAATATTAGACATATATAGGGTCCTAAACCTATATCATTATATATATACATGTATCAGTTCACATCCTTGTTTTATAGTTACAAACCAAGTGGTATCAAAATTTATGCTTACAACTCTAGGACCCTAGGCTCCAAACACTATATAAATAAGTGCCCTAGATGTATACATATAAAAAGATACAAGATGTATACCAAATAGATAGTTGTCTACTACTTTGTAGATGTTGAGGCTGAGTAGAGCTTATCGCATATACTTATACATCGGGACAATGATATGCTGAGTATAAACTTAGTGATGAATTTAATATAGTATGTATTGAAGCATGTAACCATGCAATAGACACATGAAATGAAACTTATGTGATCATGCATGTTCATGCAATTGTATTCTCAATCAAGCACCAACCAGTCATTATAATTATGGATTAATAGTTTAAATTGTTTTATTATTCTTGCTACCTAGACTTTACTTCTCTATTCTTACTTATACTAGTTACATTCCAAGTGTTCTGGTTTCCGTGTTGTGCCAATTTTCTTCTCTTATATCAATTAAGCCTATACTAGAAAGACTATGCTTTAAGATACTGGATAATAGGATCTAGGTTGTGTAGTGGCCTATATTATAGACCTTAGTAGCGGTACTAACTAATTTCCACTCAATAATAGGGATTAGTCCATAAGAACCTCCCAAATTGGAGTGGCAGGGAGCAATCCTAGTGGACTACCCAATAGTACTGATAGTAGGGGTTAGCCTCATGGGACCTTCTAAATCCTAAATATTAGATGCTCAGTTAGATAGCTAGGATTAACCCTATGGGATCTCCCAAATTCACAAAAGGAGGGTAAGCGGGGATCAACCTGAATAAACCTCCTAATACCTAAGTGTGCAAGGCTCTCTATCAGAACCTTACCTTACCATGTACACAAGTAATAATCCATATGGACTAGTGCCTTTAATAGTTACTACACTCCCTAGTTGATCGGTCAACCCATTTAGTAGGTGTCTAATAGATATAGGCCAATACTAATTACAATTTTTATGTTCCTAATTATAGGTTATTAGACATGAGTTCGTAATATTGCTTATAGTCATGACAGTTATGTAAAAACCTCCATTGCTACATAACCAAAATTTATGATGTATTATCACTATTATGGTACTATTCATTTGGTCATTTTTATGGCCTCATTACCTCAGGTAATTTTCCTATCATATTCACTCTAAATTGCATTAAGTTCACTTATATACTCAATGTGTCATTACTATTACCACTTAGAATTTCATTTACTTGTGTTACACTATATAATCCCTTTCAAATCACATAACCGTGTTATGTTTTATTCTAAATACCATTAGCTTCTACCATCACACAAACATATCCAATTTATAACTATGACATACCTGACAAACGTGTAATATTTACACACCATTAATCTATTACTTACCAATCTCTTATCACAACCATGCTTTATGCTCACTTTTAACCTAAATATGTTACATTTCCACATTACTCACACACACACACATATTTCTTTCAAACACACACCATCACATGCCCATTTTCATGCAATCCACACACCTTCATGCATTATAAACTACACTAAGCATGTTTACATATTCATTTCATGTATTTACATACATATACTTATAACATACCAGTTCCATACACACTTTCACATACACATATGAGCAAAAACACATACTACATTAAATTCATATACCTAAGGTGTCAAAACACCTTAATTCACCACTTCAGTGCCTCTCTTGCCTTATCTCTCAAGATTTCCTCTTTCTTACAAACATACACCAAATTAGGGTTTGAAAATTCCTAAAAAAATCGTACATAGCTCAAAATCAAAAAAACAATTACATGGTTGATCATAGTTCACTTAGGACTACCTAAAACTAAAATAACAATTGAGATTAAAACACTTACACAAAATTTTGACACTATTCATCAAGTGCTTATAACTCTAAATCTAACCACTTTCTTTTTAATTTTATTAGTGGAAGGAGCTTTAAGATGTCATAGGGGTAAAGATTCATATAATTTTGTTCGGTTTTAGCTTAAATTTAGAGAGGAAGAGAAGAAAAAAGAGAGGGAAGAGAAAGAGAGGTGGCATCAACCTAAAGTGGGAAAGAGAAGGAAGATGATGGGTTGCCTTTTATATTAGACACTTAAATGGCCTAGATCACACCACGTGTTAATTCGATAGTCTGTTTTAATCTTATTTTGTCCTAAACTTTAGAAATTCAAAATAATTTTTTAAGACCTCAAAAAACCATATTTCTAGTGCCAAAAATCCTCAATAGTGCCATTAAAGGCCTCATAATATATCGGGCCAAATCTCTAAGGAAAATTAGGGTTACTATTCACTCGCGTAATTAAAAAATTCTAAATAAATACTAAATGACCTTAGAAAATTAAAATTCCTTCACCAATAGATTAATTGGAATTTTTAACATTAAAGGGATACTATTTTTAGGTCTGTCCGAACGCATCTCAGGCCTTTTCCTAGCACGATGTCAACTAAGGTCACTATTCACTACTTTTTTAGCCTAAAATGATTTATTGGTTCTATTAAAAGTTTTAATTATTTCATTTTCTTCATTTTATAGCTTGTCAAATATTTATGACTAGTACTCACCCTTTTGGCCATTGTACGGTGCCTCGGCTTCTCGAGAGACACTATTCATGCCTCGAGAGTACTATTCATGAAACTGAGATTTATAGACGTTACATGGAACATGTTATTTATGAGTATATATATTAAGTAATATAAATGAGATGAGCAGACAGGATATATGTGGCTATCATTATGAATTTATGGATCAAAGTGTTTAAAAACTGCATTTGAATCGAAACATAAAATAAGGTTGGAGTAAAGAAATAGACATAGTATTATATAAAGCCTTTAAGACTAATTTTTGAGTTTAGGAAGTTATTACATAGAGATAATGAGTTGAGTATGATGATAAGAGAGGTAAGAAACTCTAAGAGACTATATTAGGGAGCATAACGTTATGAAGCTTTATTACTTCCTTAAGAGGGGAAGTAAAAGATAGATGGTTAAGATAGTGGTCATTAAGGTATATATATGTGTTGGTTTGATGAATTGAAGTAGCAAATCTTTGAAAGAAAATGTATAATAGTTATTAGAGCATTACAATGTTAATATTAATGTAAATGACAAAATGCAAAAAGTGAATGCTATATGAGATATGGACAAAATTAGAAGAAAACAATTTAAAAATTTATGTGAGGATTTGACAATAGTATAAACATATTAATATTAGACCAAGCACTAAAGCAACACAAAAATTGTGAACTCCCTAAGGAATTTAAGAAGGGAAGATTTATAATGACACAAAAATTTTAAGTGGTGAATAGTGTATTTCGAGCTTTGAATAGTGCATTGCAGGATATGAATAGTAATTTTTATAGTAATTTTTCAATGGATGAATGTTATTAGTTATGTATATGATATGAGTGATATTTGGCTTAAAAGTAAAAACATTTGGATGCTTAGAAGTAGATAAAATGTGAAATAGTGAAGAGTGTTTTATCAAAAAGGTATTTCCCATTTTATGGCGATTTCAACAAAGTCAACCTAATAGCTAATACTTAACATAATAAATGTAGTTTTAGGCATTAATAATTATGGAATAAAGATTTTTATTGAGAATCATAGTACTTAATAATAAAACTTTAGAAAGTAGGCAAAAGTGAATAGTAACTATTTAGCTTAATGCCCTTTTTCTTTTGTTTTGTCAAAATGGGCCTAAGAATAAATTTTTCCATACTAGATAATTTATTGGAGATTTACTACAATTAAAAAGGTGGCTTGGTTTATATTATTAAGGATTTAAAATAATTATATAAAGATAAAAAAGAGAAGAGAAAATTAGATTTTTAATGGCTATTGATCTTTTTAAGTGGTTGTATCCTAACTATCCATTCTTTACCAATAAATGCCAAAACAAATGATCAATATAACTATTCTACCTTTATCTTCCTCATCTTCTCTCCTCCAAGGCTAATGCTTTCACCGCAAGAAGAATTCTTTCTTCTTTTTAATTTTTCCTCTATTAAAACTCATATCCTTCACCTTAAATTAACTTTTAGCCACTCTAAAACAAAATTTCCTTAAGTGATTTTAGGTTTTAGGGCTTTGATTTCAAGAAACAGAGCTTTGGAAATAGATAATCAATAGTAATAAAGCTAAAAAGTTATTATTAATGAGTTTTAATCATTTTTATCAATAACAAGGGATCTTAATTGTATTAATGTAAAGTCGATCTAAGATCATATGATTTTATTAAATTTATATTAATTTTCTATGAAAAATTGAATTTGAATGCTTAATTAGAGATGAAAGGTTGAATTAAAAGTGTAATTGGATGGCTTAAAGTGCAATTAAGCATGCCATGATGAGTTTGAAATCTTGTATAAGGTAAGTATATTCTAGTTTTTCAAAAGTTTACATTGAAATAACAATTAAATAAATTATAAATATTAGTATATATGTGAAGATTTGATAAATGGTTGACTCTAGCATGTTATTAGAAGTGAATAAGAAAGTTCAAGTTGACATAATTATAAGAAGGATAGATTTGAGGATTAATTCTAATTGTGGCCAAAATATTAGACAATGTGGAAATTTGAGATAAATTTATGACGTGTGTTTTGAGGGTGTGATTATATGATAGCTTAAGATAAAATAGGTAAGAGCTATTGCTTTAAATTTTTCATATGATAGCTTAAGAAATGTGATTAGGTGAGTAAAAATACATAGATAGAAATAGGAAATAGATTTCTTTCATTATGTTTAATGTGTAAAGATGTTGTTTATTTTAGGCCTAGTATGGATTAATGCTTTTGTGGTAGAAATTTATATGCTTAATAGAAGTAAAGATGCATGTTCATTTTGTATGAAAGAGAAAATAAGAGTGAATATCATTTATTGGTCAATTTTAGGATGAGATGGAATTCCTACAAAATCTTTGAATTTACTTGTATTCAGATTGTGCTATGTGCTTCATGAAGGAATGAAGCATAATGGGGAGTTATGTTATGAACTAAAACTAAGGATTGTTAAATTAATCATTATGTGAAAGTTGTTATTTAAAGGAATAGGTAAATTCCTTAGTTTGCACTTATGAATATGATATGTATACATGTATATAAGCAAGTACATAATGATATATGTATTTCTAGCTAGAATTTTGAGCCTTCTAATGATGGCCATTATTCATGAGCATATATATAAGTAGAGTTATGGAAAAACAATGGAGTAAGAGGGACTTTAAATGTATAGATATAGTTTATGCAAGGTTTTAAGGTAAAAAGGTAGAAAATTATATAGAATCTGATCTTGGCTAAAAATAATAAATATGACTTATTAGTATAGATAAGCCTTTTATTATATATATATATGTGTGTGTGTGTGTATGTTATGTATGAATGATGTTTAATTAATGTGTAAATACTAGGGGTGAAATGAAAATATAAAATAGTCATACTATATAATTATACTTAAAGGATCAAACATGTATACTTGTTTGAGTTTGTATCAAAGATGCCATATGTTTATCAAGTGTGACATGAAAGTTGCTTAAGTTAAGTACTTACCTTCAAATAGTGATAATGATACATATAACATACATTTAATTTATTCATAATGAATTATTTATCAATGTTCTTTGCACTAAGTGAAATATGGGCACCCTTGCATGTCAAAATACAAGCACTTAACTAATGGATATTATAAGTATTTAAAATATGTAATTATACGAAGAACTTAAGCTTTAATAATTCAAATGTAAATGACATTGCATGATGTCAATGATTATATGGAATTGATTTATCCTTAATAAATCATATCATAGTCAGTGAGCCTATGTAGATTAGCACACTAGTTATAGAACTATTTTAAGAATTGAATTTTTTTGGTTATATAAGTTCACATGTTTTGTTGGTTTCTAGGAGTCAAGCATAGAGAAATTTCAAAAACTTTTCCAGAAACCAAACAATGGAGGGTAATTGAATACGCAGGAAATAGAAAAAGTAGTATAGAATGATTATGGTTAATCATGTAAAAATCCTTTCCCTTCTCGTTTGCCTCATTAGCTTGTCACAAACCATAGTAATCCTTTTAGGAACAACTCCAAGGTATCTACACAAGAATGATAATAAGAGAATAATAGAATATCTATATGCTAGTAAGATATTTAATCGAAAGAAGAGAAAAAAAAGCCAGTTTATTCTTCTTAGAAAGAGTGTATTACAAATAGGATTTTGGTTGCTTTATTTGTTTAGCTAATTAAAGTGCCCCATTTATGATCTAAATGACACATCTAAATCAATTTTTAACCCTTAAAACCCTAATCTAGCCAACCCATTATGAAACCCATGAATTAGGGCTCCTAGCATTTCATGAGCATAACCCAATTTTTGGCTTTTGCATATTTGCACATGAGGTTTGTAATGGGTTGCCTTTGAGGACTCTTTTGAGCCTTTATTTAGATTATCATTAGACCTTATTTATAAGATATTTAACACTTTAAATGGTTCATTAAAAATAAGGTTAAAAATACACCTAGAATTAGGCCTTTATTTGTGTCCCTTCCTTTAAGGGGCTGGTCAAACCAAAAGAGCCAAAGACTCGACCTAAATCTCACTCCTCGAGTCTTGAAAGATAAGAAGGGAATTAGAGGAATCCTAAGCCATTCCTATTTGATTAGCCTAGAAAGAGCAAGTTGGGCACCACATGGTAGGAGTTGCCACCCAACTAGAGTTAGGAAATACCTTGTAGGGCCAAAACTAGAGTGGTTCAAAACCTTACTCTTATTTATACCTCAAGTTAATATAGAAATTTGATTTGAATTTATAATATTAACCTTATTATTAAGTGAGTTTTATGATTTAAAATAAATCACATATTCACATAGAGGGGATCACAAAACATATTTACAAAAAATAAATAAAGTGTTTGAAGTTAAAAACATCATACATGAAATCAGGAGATTAATTATTTTGAGAACTTTTATTCTTGCAAGTTAATTTTAGAAAACAAAATTTATTATCGTAACTTTTATTAAGAAAAATCAAAACCTATTTTATTAACAAAACACCAATTAATTAGGTATAAAATGATTTTGATTATTTTTATAATGTGCAAAAATCATTTTCTACCTATTACAACATTCACGTAACATACAAGGAAATAATCAAAGTAAAAATAGATTACATGGCAATTAACTAAAGTACATTCTAACCAAATTTGAAAGTAAAATTATATTTGAAATATCCTAAAATACAATCTAAATAAATAAAATGAACAATAATAAATAGAATAAGCAGAAGAAAATAAAGAGCAAAGGCAAAAGCAATGAGAAAGGAAATAAAAAAATAAAAGATGGTAAAAGACTATTTCACCAGTGTTTAGTGAAATGGTAGAAAGAAAAGATAATCAGGTCACAATAAATCAAACAACTCGCATCATAATAAAAATTAAGATATTAGTATACGAAGTAAAATAGACAGATGAACAAAAATAAAATGAAATAGATAGTCAAATAAATACAACAAAAATAATGTATAAATAAGTTATCACATCTAACTGGTAGATAGATAAAAGAGAAAGAAAAATAAAAGAAATAAGAAAAGGTCGGTCGACCCACCATATATATTTGCCTTT
>CANXYI010072286.1:0-14944 GCA_948208565.1 Hura crepitans
CAGTATATATCTAGAGGAGTATTGAATCAGAGTATATGAAAGCCAAGAATGAAACATTAGATAAACAAAGTACCAGTTATAACATCTGGTGCTATAGCCTCTTCTCCAGCTCTCACTACACACTGCCTGGCTGAAGCATAAGCCTCAATTCTAGTACCATGACTAGCACTAGACTATTGTCCTTTAGTTTACCTTTGACCCCTGCTTTAGGATGCAACATTAGGTATCTATGTCTGAGCACCCTCTACCGATCCTTGAGAACACTCTCCCTTTAATGGTCTCTAAAATAACAATGGAGACATTTTCCTCTCTCACCTTCCCTATAGTGCCCCTAATGCCTCTTGTGACAAGTGACACATGTGGGAGATCCACTCCTAATATCCCTTGTATAAGGAGTACTATCAACCCAAGAAGGCAATCGAGGTCTACTAGTAGAATCCTACCTCGACCTCTAGGTCAATGTCTATTTGTCCCTAATACCCTATCTGATACAAGGACCTAGACTGAGGCCATACCTATAACTGGCCCTCTCTCCTCATCTTACCATCCTGCCCCTACCCTGGACTATCCCACAATGCACTACCTCTTTCTCTATAAGAGGACTCTCCTTTATAGGATAATTTCCTCTAAGTCACTTGCAACTAGTTAGGAGTGTAGCTCCCATTGGTTTGATCCAGAACTGAACTGAAAGAATGGGAAACCAAATTTCCAAAACTTTTAGAATCAAATCAATCCAAAATTTTTATAAAGACTAAACAAAAAAATTAATATTTTTATAAAATCGAATCAAAAAATTGAATTAACTAAAATTTTATATATTTTATATTTTTATATATAAAAGCCCTAAAATAATGTCATTTTATCTTAAAATGATGTCATTTTAATAAGTTCGGTCAATTCGATTCCTTTAGTTTTTGCCTTTTAAGAACTGAACTGAATAAATTAAACCCAAATTACCCAAAAAAACCGAATCAAAAAATTTGAGAACCAAAAAACCAAAACAAATATATCAAATTGTCAAAATTTCAATTTGGTTTTCAATTTAGGTTCGATTTTGAACAGCCCTAAAGGTTGTACTAGTACCACAAAATCTCTCTCTTTTTGAGATTTAGCTGTCTATATCCTTAATCTTATATTCATTCCTATCAAAAATCTCTTACATTCCCTATATATCATTGGAAATAATCTCCTCAGCATACTTCAGAAATAAGGTAAGATCCTTTCATATACTACTTATCAGTGTACTAGGATAGGGATTACTCCTGCTTACTGTGCAACATTATTGGGTTTAGGTCTTGGTACATAACCTACTCCTTATGTAACTATGGTTACAAAACCAATTGGTTCCTTAACCCCTTCTTTAAGTAACTCAACTAATCATATATTTATTACAGAAGACTTTTCCTTATTAGCCTCTGGTAGTCTATCAGTTTAGAGGAGTTTGAAACTTAGACATTTGCACTCATGTACTTAGCCTAGGAACATTAACCTATGCTCTGATCCCCCTACTAGATACCTGAAGAAACCCACTAAGTGGTGCACTTCACTCCTTGTCACCTATTTCACTTCTCTAATAATCATTGGTTTAACTTTTACCAATATTGTAATAGGCAATCCTGCCTAACTTCAAATTTAGTTCAGCCTGTTCCTATAGTCTATTTAACTTCATTATATCATGTTCAGGCTATTATAAAGGGAATTTAACATAATTCAATATTACTTAAAAATCCAATAACACAATGGCTTCTTGGGTGACTATCCCAAAATTCATTTTTACCTGTAAACACTTCTATATCCAACATCATAGCTTTTGGACCATTCTAGTCCCCAAATTATCAACATATCATCATCATCATCATTTACCAGACAATCATTACAGGCCTCAAGCCACAATAAAAAAAACATATGGAGGCTCAAGCTCACAAACCATCACATAAAACATACATGCAACACAAAGATTCACCATTAATTAAACACAACACAATCTGTCTAGATATATATATACAATTACTATTCTGGGTCCCTTATATACATTATACCCATTTCTCCCACCTATGTACATAGAGTGTAAAAGCTATATAATTAAATAGGATTAATCTCCATAAAAGAAACCTCTAAATCAACCTCTACAAAAGAAACCTCTGAACTCCCTTGCATGCTTTACGAGGTGACGTCGTTGATCTTGGTACCTAGGCACCAAAATAGGTATGCTAAGTATAAAAATACTCAGTGGTGAATTCAACCATTAAAAACATGTCCATGGCTAAACCATGCATTATACTTTTATATTTATCTTATACTAATATCCTAATTTAGATTAAGAACTAGAATGCATAATTACCATTTTACCCCTAGGGTGTTTCTATCTATAATTATCCAATTTAATATTACCAGCCATATAATTTATGCATTTGGCCATTATTACTCATTTGATGCATAAACTATGCCATTTTAAGCCTTTATTCAATAATAGTTAAAAATTACTTAAATGCCCTTTTGTTATGTTTCATAGTCAAATGTGGATTTATTAATTTTATTTAATTATTTTAAACTAGCCTAACACATGAGACATCCATAACAGACATTAGATCTAGAGGGAAAAATAGACTAGTGCAATGGTCCTTATTTTGGACTTATGTCGTTGTACCGGCTCAATTAAATTCTGGCACCAAAGGTGCGAAGGATAATAACTAGTTTGCCCAGCAAATTAGAATATTCAACTAGTTTGTACAGTGATCCTTTGGGACCTTGGCCACTATACTAGCCTTATTTAATGAATAAAGAAGTCACAAACTAATCTGCATAGTAGACTAGTCTATTTGTCTCATTAGTGCAGTGGTCCTTCAGGACCTACGTCACTATAGCGGCGATAAAGATATGATTCAAGTGAATGTCACAGTTTAATCTGACTAGTGTAGAGGTACTTTAGGACCAATGTTGTTGCACTAGTAATAAAGATATAATTCAAGTGAATGTCATAGTCTAATCTGACTGTTCGACTAGTGTAGTGGTCCTTCAGGACCTATGCTATTGCACTAGCAATTAAGATATAATTCAAGTGAGTGTCATAGTCTAATCTGACTATCCGACTAGTACAGTGGTCTAAAATGGACCTAGGTTATTGTACCAACACTGTTTGAAAGTCAATTAAACTAGTAGCTATAAAGATCCTGAAGCTGACCAATCAACTCATTTAGTGGATGTCTAACTAGTGGGCAGTTAACCTCAATCAGTGTCCATTCCCTTATTGATTAACTTTTTGTAATATTATAATCTTAAAAATAGATAGTTATCATTTTTATAGCACAAGTGGAAATTAGCCCAGTCTAGTATGGCCATAATAGGCTGTATTGGGTGAAATATCAAAAAATGTATATTCGAGGATAATTGTCAATAATTACCATGTATTATGCTAAATTTAATTCCATTCATAAATCATAAATTTAGGCCATTTACTGTTTAAAGGATTTATTGATTCAGGTACTAGTTATCTAGAATAGTTATAGGTCACTTTGGTAAGGTTCAAATAATCTTTTCAAGGTTATTTCATTATATTTTTTAATGCAGTTTTCAACACCATTCACATCAAGTTCATAGGCCCTAAGCCAATAAATCCTAGGCCATTTACAAGGTCAAAGTATAATCCAAAAGCAATTTCAAATTGTCACACCATACTAGCCATTTTAGGCACATAATCTAAGCACATTATACACTTACCAACCATAGCCTTTTAAGGCAAAGTTATAAGCCACTATTGATACTTATTTGCTAGGGAATTTTAAGGTCATTTTTAAGCTAGGTTCTATGTGTACTTTATGATTAAATTGCATGGCATTTTAAAGTATACATTAATCACTTTCATGCCATTTTAAGTTATACTTTGACTAAATTCATGTCGTTTTAAATTAAGCCATTTTGCCTTTATAGTTAAACACACAACCAAACATATACACAATCATTACCATGCCAATTTAAATCACTTACCTATAGCACATGCCTCGGCCACTACTAGGATCTTGTGCTACCATGCATTAACCAATCTTAACACAAACTATATCCTCACTTTATACCTAATGGATATAATGTACATACATTGCCAATACCAAACATTAAATAGAATTATCACAACATACCATTACACCCTCTCTAGCTAGAGATAAGCTCTCAGCCACTAATTCACATCATGCCTAACATGCATTTCCTCCTTAATTTGTAAGTAATTCCAATTATATACCAATATTAAAACCAATATAAGCATATATTAAACATCATCACACACATTAAGTACCATAAATAACCCTTTTCCCCTTGCACACCTCTTAGCTACTAAGAGTTTGAAATCAAATTAACTTTAATTCACTCATTACCTATACAATTCACATCCCATTATGCCATACAATAAAGACCTTTAATGAAACCACCTATCCAAGCTAATTTATGGCCTTAAACCATTCTTCAACTCAAAGAACATCTACTAGAATTTAAGTGGCATGAGGCGAATGGAAAAATTCACTTACTTGACAAAGAACCACTTGAAACCCCTAAAAGACTTGCAAACCAATCAACCACATTGTACTTTTTCCATCATATTAAAGCCCTTCCTTGCCTCAATTCACCTTAAACAAAAATCATACACATTCCCATAAATGTTAGGCATTATAAGGAAGCAAATTTCAGTCAAGAAACTTAAGAAAACATAAGGAGAAGCAAAGAGACTTATCCTCTGTAGCCCTACTTGACAACCTCTATCCACTAAAGATAAAAGATTTTTATCTCCTTGTTGAAAGCTCCTTTTATAGAACTTCCAATTCCCTCAAGTCCATAGCATCATAGAAAAAATTTAGGAAGAAGAATGACAAATTTTGGTGGAGGGATAAGGGAGATACGGCCAGAGAAAATGGAAGATTGTGTTAAGTTTTTTTTGGGCTGTCTGAACTAAGAAAATTTGGAGAATTCTTTCCCCTAAATGAAGGCTCCTTGTCCTTCTTATTCATTTTGTCTCAGTTTATCAATAAGATAACTTGAATTTGATCGTGAAATTTGGGTGAAAAATGAAGGAGATATGGCCAATTAAATAAGGAGAGGGCATCTAGATTTTTTTATAGACAGTAAAGAGAATTTTTTTCTTTTTCTTTTTCTTTTAATGAATTTTTGCCACTTGTCCAGCCACTTGGACACTTGCCATGGCTCTTAAGATAGCTAGTTTGGTACGGGTGGGTCTTGTGACCACCCGAACCATCCCAAAATGGCTCGAGTTTTGATAGAATTTTGAAAATTCTGAAAAATTCACACGGACCTCAAAAAATTATGTCATTTATTTTAAAATTCATATTTTTAATCCTCTCTACCTGCTAATAAATTTTTGCAATCAAATTCCATTGATAGGGTAATTTTCAGACTTCTACGATTTACGTGCCAATCTAAAAAATTATGAGAATTTGCAAATGACCTCGAAATCCAAAAATTCTTTCACCAATGGACACAGTTAAATTTTTGAGCATCAGGGTCTACTATTTTTTGGTTTGTTTAAGCACATCCCAGGTCAATTCTGGCTCGTAAAATTTTTTTACAATAAGGGGTAACTTACAATCCGAAATGAATTATTGGTTCTGCTAAATTTTTAAAATTTTCTATTTTCTTTATATTAAAGCCCCTTAAAATTTTGTGGCTAGTGTAACTACTTTGATGTACATGTAAGTGTTTAGACACCCCAAGCATACTTCTCGGATCCAATGGCAATGTGCACGGAGCCTCGAAAACACGGGCATTACATTTTTTTTCATTTCTTCTTCTTTTTTTTGTTTACCCAATTCTTATATGTCCCTTTCCTATTTATTTTTCTTTTGTTTTATTCGTTTGAATGGCTATCAAAAAAAATGAGAAAAATATCATGACTAATTCCTCTTTAGTCCTTATCTTATAAATTATTATAAGTAAATCCTTTTTTGATCTTTCTTTAAATATTTCTCAGATTAATCATGACTTTGTCTAAAAATGAGAATGAAAATCCCAATTTTGGCTTCTTAAATCCTCTTCAAAAATTCTAAAATATTTATTTTCAGGAAATCAATGAAAATTCCAAACAAAGACCAAGTTATCAGTTTGGCTTTTAAAATATAAAATGCCATAAACATAGTAGTTTCAATTCTAAATTTACTTAATCACTTTATTAACAAATTCACATAACTCATGATCATATTTTAAATTTAATTCTTCAATTCTTCCTAATTAGAGTCTTTGTGCCTCAGGCATTGTTTACATGCTCAAAAAATCTCAGGCATTAAAAAACCTCTCTATTATCTTAGCATTTCCAACTACATTTTGCCATTCTTATATCACTAAAATTTATAGATGTTCATATTTTTCCTTATTTTGTAACATAGTTCTTTTTGTACACTTTCTTCTTTCAATTCACAAACCTTTTTACCTTTTTATATTTTTAGTGTTTCTATATATTTCTATTTGATTTTTACTATTTATTCTATATAATATATTGAACAAGATATTAATTGTAAAGCCTATGTCTCGAGCTTTTATGAACAGTGCCACTGGGTTTGAAAAGTGTGCCCGGAGGGCTGAGTCACTAACAAATAAATCGTGGCACTGACACTAGCCATGAAAATTTGAGGGGTTTTAATTTAATGAAAGAGGCAAAATTTAAAAATTTAGTAGAACTAATAATTCATTTTAGACTATAACTACCCTTTGATGCAATAAAAATTTTACGAACTAAGAATGACCCATGATGTGCCTTGATAGACCTAAAAATAGTAGACACTGAAGCTCAAAAATTCCACTTAGTCCATTGGTGAAAGATTTTTTAAATTCTAAGGTCATTTGCAAATTCTCTTAAATTTTAAGTTTGGCACGCAAATTAAGGAAGTTTGAAAATTGCCCATTCAATTGAATTTGGCTGTAAAAATATATGAGTAGGTAGAGGGATTAAAATATGAATTTTAAAACAAATGGCATAATTTTTAGAGGTCTGTGTGAATTTTAGTGACTTTTTGAAGTTTGCCAAAACATTGAGATCTTTCAAGATGCTCAGGTGGCTGTGGGACCCACCTATACACTTGCCAATTGGCTTAGGGCCTTTGACAAGTGGTAAGACTAGTGGAAAAATGGAAAAATCCACTCATAAAGAAGAGAACATTTTCCCTTAGCTGTCAGCAGGAACCGACACTAGTTTTACCTTCATCTCCCATTTTCATCATCTTTCTTAACTCAATTCCATAATTTCTGCTCACAAAAAATCATTTTGATGTTTTAGGGAAGTCCCTAAAGAAGAATCATGGCCAAAGGAGTCTTCAACTATAAATTAAAAATACCTAAAGTTTCTTAGATAGAAGCTATCTAGCAAGCAGCCAAGGTGAATTTTCTTAGGATTTTCTTAGGTTTTCCTTTGTTTTTCTTGCTAGAATTGGTTGTTTGAGAGGCCTAACATATATAAGGATGAGTTTGCATGGTGTTTGAGGCAAATAGGAGAAAGGGAAAGCTTGAAAAAGGTGGAGAAAGCTTCTATAAGGGTAGGAATGAAGGTGTGGTAGCCTTGAAATGGTGGCAATTTTATGTCCAAGTGGGTGAGGTAAGTGAATTCAACCATTCAATTCATACCCCTTTAATTTCAATAGTTGTTCTTTGGGTTGGTGTTTTCTTGAAGAATTATTATACATGGCATGGGGGAATAAGGATTGTATGGTTTATTAATGAAAAGTAGTCATATTGATGACGAACTTTAACTTTGCAAAGTGTTAAAGGCATGTGTATTGTGCTTAATAGGTATGTTGCTATTTAATGTATGTTATGATGAGTATTGGTATTGATATGTAATGGAAATTACTTGTAAAGTAATGGGGTAATACATGTTGGCATAAAATGAGTGACTGGTCAAGAGCTTAACTTACGATTATTAATGTGTATGGCTTCCTTAGTGTTGTTTTAGGTAGTGTTTGGAAATGTACGTGTCTTAGACCTATGATACTTGAATAATTGATACAAATCATGAATAAGTGTGTGAGATGTTAGCCAAGGCATGTATGGCTTTGTAATGGCATGGCATACATGACGTGGAGTATACATGTATGTGTATATGCTAGTATGGTAAGGTCAGAGATGTATGTTTATTTGGCCTATGAAATATGAAATTATGAAATGGCATATAATAAGTATAGTTAATGCATGGTGGCATGAGAAACTACCTATTGCATAGACGTACCATGGGCTTAGATTACTTAAAATGGCTTGAAAATGTTGATATGTGTATGTGCATTGTGATAAATGATAGGCATGAGATTGATAATATGTCAAACTTAGTTGATGTGGCATGAACTAAAGCAATAAGTTTAGCTTAAGATGGCATAATATAAAATCAAGCAATGGCATAAAACATAACTTAAAAATGACCTTAAAAACTTGGCTAGAACTAATATATAAAAAGTGGCTTGGAAATTGCCTATAAGGGCTATAGGTTGTGAATGCATAATGTTCGTAAATTATGTGCCTAGAATAGCTAGGATAATGAAATCTTTTGTAATGGCATTTTGAGCATATATTTTAGCCTTGTAAATTGTTTATGACTTGCTAGCTTAGGCCTTATGAGTTTAATATGGATAGTGCTAAAAACTACATTGAAAATTATGGTGGAATAAGCCTGAAAAATGTAGTAAAACTTGGTCGCAATGGCCTGTAATTGTCCTAAATTACCATTACCTAAACTAATAAATCCCCTTGTCAGTAAATAGCCTAAAATTTGTGAGATACTTATGGAATTAAATATGGTATAATACATGATAATTATTGGCAATTATACCTTTAAAGATATTGTTTTGGTAATTCACCTGATACAGCCTATTTATAGCCATACTAAACCACGCTAAATTCCAATTGTGCTATAAAAATTATAACTGTGTATTTTTGAATTTACAATATTATAAAAAGTTAATCAATAAAGAAATGGACATAGATTGAGGTTAAATGGGCCACTAGATAAATAGCCACTGGATGGGTTGACAAATTAACTTAGGGGTTTTACAGCTACTATCATATATGAATTTTAGATAGGGTCGGTATAACGGCCTAGGAAAATTTTAGACCACTGTACTAGTCAGACAGTCAAATTAGACAATGAAATTCACTTAATTTATATCTCTCTTGCTAGTGCAGTGGCGTATGTCCCAAAAGGCCACTGCACTAGTCGGACAAATAGACTAACCTATTATGAAAACTAGTTTGTGACATTTTTAATCTTTAAATACGGCAGGTATAATAGCCTAGGTCCTAGAGGATCATTGTACTAGCGGGTGAAATAGGTCGGTCTACTAGGTAGACCAGATCTTGTCATTTGAACTTTAGATGCTAGAATATGATCAAGTCGGTGCTATAGCGTAGGTCTAGAATAGGAACCACTACACTAGGTTATTTTCCCTCTAAATCTAGTGTCTATCAGGGTTGTCTCTTAAGGTGGGCTAACTGAAACAATTAAATAAGAATAATAAAATTTGTATAAGACTATGAAATATAACATACTAGCATTTTGGTAATTTTCCACTGATAAGGCTTAAAGGCTTAAAATGGTATAGGTTATGCATGTAATAGTTAATAATGATCCTAAAACATAATTTACATGAATTATAGTGATTAATAGGATAACTTATGGATAGAAACACCCTAAGGGTAAAATGGTAATTTTTACATGTTAGTTTCCTAAATTGAGCTGGGGCATTCGAATAAGATAAAAATAGAAGTATAATGCATGGATAAACTACTAGACATATTTTAAATGTTTGAATTCACAACTGAGTATTTTTATACTCAGTGTATTTGCTTTGGTGCAAGGTACCAAGATCATGGACGTCGCCTCGTAAAGCATGTAATAGAGTTTAGAGGTCATTTTTTATAAGGTTGATCATGTATAGTTGTATAGCTTTTGCACACTATGTATTTAGGTGGGGAATATGGGTGTGATGTATATAAAGGCCATCAAATAGTATTTGCATATGTACAGATAAACTATGTTATAATTAAGTAATGGTTAATCCTTATTACATATGTATGCCTTATGGTTTGTTAGCTTGAGGCTCTATATGTGTTCTTGATTGTGGCTTGAGCCCTATGATTGCTATTTGATAGATGACAATGATAGGTTGATATCTAGTGGACCAAAATGTTCTAAGAGATGTGATTATATGTTACAAAGGTGTTTCACAAGTTTAAATTTTTGGGATAGTGACCCGAGTAGTCGTTATGCTGTCGAAATATTTAGGAAATACTATATGGTGTTAAAGTCATTCTATAATAGCCTGAAGATGTTAAGATGAACCTAAATGGACTATAGAAATATACCGAATTGAGTTTGGAGTCAAATAGAATTTCTTAGTGCAGTATAAGTAAAATTTAAACGAATGACCGTGGGTGTAGTTAGGCTAGGTGACCCGGCAAGAAGTGCACCGCTTATTGGGTTTCTTTGGGAATCTAGGGTTTCTTTGGGAATCCAGTAGGGGGCATTACATTTTATGGTATTAGAAAATAGGTTAATGTTCCTAGGCTAGGTATGTGAGTGCAAATGTCTAAGTTTCAAAATCCTCCAAACTGTTATGCTGTCCGAGAGGCTGATAAGAAAGTCATCTATAACAAAGATATGATTGGTCAAGTTACTCGAAGGAGGGATTAAGAAATTGATTAATTTTGAAACCATAACTAAACAGAGAGTAAGCTATGTATTAGTACCTGAGCCTAATAATGTTGCACAGTAGCCATAGTCACAAGTGACTAGCTAACAACAAATAAGAGTAAACCCTCCCCTTGTATGCTAAGAAGTCAAAATTTGAAAAAGATCTTACCAAACTCCTAAAGTATGCTGAGGAATTTATTTCCAATGATATAGAGAATGCAAGAGATTCTTGGCAAGACTGAATGTAGTGTCAAGGATACAGAAAGCAAAATCTTTAAGAGAGAGATTTTGCAGTACTAGTGTTAGCTGCATATGTCATGAAAAAGGTGTTACAAGAAAAGAGGGACCTTTTCAAAAGAAAGACTTAATTCACTATGGGACAATCAAGTCTAGTGTTAGGATGGTAAAAAGAGGAGAGAGGGTTAGTCATAGGCACAATCTCATCCTAGGTCCTAGTATCAAATAGGGTATTAAGGTAGAGACAAGCATAGACCTAGAGGTCAAGACAAGGCTCTACTGGTGGACCTCAATTGCCTACTTGAGTTAATAGTACTCTTAGTACAAAGGGTAATAGGAGTGGACCTCTCATGTATGCCAATTGTCAGAAAAGGCACTCGAGACGGTGTAGAGTAAATAGAAAAGGAGAATGTCTCCATTGTGGTGCTTGAGACCATTACAAAAGAGAGTGTCCTTAGAGATAAGTAGAGGGTGCTCAAACACAGACATCTAATGTTGGACCCCAGTACAGGGGTCAGAGGCAAACCAAAAAAGAGTAGCCTAGTGCTAGCAAGGGTACTAGAACTGAGGTTCATGCTTCAGCTGGGTAGTATACTATCACAACTAGAGAAGAGGCTACAGCACTAAATGTCATTACTAGCACTTTTTTATTTAGTTGATGTTCCATTCTGACTTTGATAGACCGTAGTTCAATACCTTCCTATATGTGTACAACACAAGCATAAAATAGGCAGTTAGAGCCTGAACATATTGATGTAGACATTAAAGTTAGAAATCCTATAAGGCAATGTGTGGTTATAAACAAGGTGTATAGGCAATTCACACTAGTGATTTAAGAGCATAGATTTGTTGCTAATTTGATTAATCTGCCTTTTAATGAGTTTGATGTGATCCTAGGAATGGATTTTCTTACTGAATATCAGGCCATTATTGATTGTAAACATACAAAATTGATCTTTTAGACTATTAAGGAATAAATAGTGATAGTAGATGGTGAGAGAAGTCTTTTGAATAATCTTATCTCCACTGTTATAGCATAGAAACTTTTTCAGAAGGGTTGTGAGGCATATTTGACTGATGCTATTATCTTGAATGTTTCTAACTTTGAGTTGGCATATATTCCAATTGTTTTAGAGTTTTTTTATGTATTTCTAATGAACTACTAGACCTACCACATTAGAAGGAATTGGATTTTGGAATTGAGGTATATCTTAGGACTACTTAAGTAACTATTACTCCTTATAGGATGATACCTACTGAGTTAAAAGAACTAAGGGTACAACTGCAAGAGCTATCAGATAAAGGTTTTATCTGACCTAGCGAATCTCTTTGGTGAGCACCTAGGTTGCTTGTAAAGAAGAAACATAGGTTGCTCAAGTTATGTATTGATTACAGTCAATTGAACAGGATGACTTTGGGGAATAAGTATCCATTGCCTTGGATAGAATACCTTTTTTATCAGTTGAGGGAGGTAAGTGTATTTCTAAGATTGATATGAGATTTGGATAACATTAGCTATAGAATAAGGAAGTTGGCATTACTCAGATTTCTTCAAAACCCGATATAGGCATTATGAGTTCTTAGTGATGCCATTAGGGCTTACCAATGCCTCAAAATTTTTCATGGATCTCATGAATAGAGCTTTTTAACCTTATCTATATTAGTTATGTTGGTGTTCATAAATGGTATCCTGGTGTACTCTAAAAGCTAGAATGAGTATAAACAACATCTCAGGGTTGTGTTACAAACCCTAAGTGAGAGATAGCTATGTGCCAAGTTCAATAAGTGTGAGTTTGGCTTAGTGAAGTGGTTTTTCTAGTGCACATACTTTCATCAGTAGGAATCAGGGTTGATCCTGTTAATGTAAAGGAAGTTTTTGAGTGGGAACCACCTAGGATTGTTATTTAGGTGAGAAGTTTTTGGGGTTTAGCTGGGTAGTACAGGAGATTTGTAAAAGGATTCTCCATTATTGCCACTCCTTCAACCAGACTGATTAAAAAGAATTTGAGATTTAGGTGAAATTATAAGTGTCAAGCTAGTTGTACAATGACCCAAAAATCCGACTCTTGTGAATAGTACTTCCCGAGATGAATAGTGCTAGACCCAAGTCATATTAAGTGTACTGATGGGATGTATTAATTACACGAGAATTTTGGGTAAAGTTTGAACCCAATCTGAAGTCATTCGGAAGGTTAAAAATGCTAAATAAGATTTTACAGTAGTGTCTTGTGAATAGTGCCACAGGCAAAGTTGAACCATAAAATAAATTAAAATTTGCTAAAAATAATCTGAAAAGATTACAATTTGATACTAAAATATTTTGAATAGTCCAATGGCTTTAAAATTGGAATTTTTTGAGTTCGGGATCTATTTTTTAGCCAATTTTCGTGACAAAAAATAGGTTAATTTTTCAGGTTATTATCAACAATTTGGCACGAGAATTTCAAAGGATTTAGGGCTTGAATTTACGAAATTTTTGGAACAAGAATGGAGGAAAACCAATTTTCCTATTAGCTATAACAATTTTTCGAAGCAAAGAAAAAAATATATTTTTGAAAACTATAAAAAGGGTATGTTTGCCATCGATCCTCACACAGCACACAACACCAATCCCTCCACCAAAAGCCAAAAATTGCCACCACTCTCTCTCTCCTTTCTCTTCTTGATTTCTCTTTCCTTAGAGAGACCTACCAAAAGATCTTATGCCCAAAACGATGAGAGTTTTGAGACGAGTCCATGGACACCAATTTTGTCTGAAAATGAGAGTATTTCAAAAGAAAATCCAAAAAGCACTGAGGTGAATAGTAACTTTCTCTCTCCCAAGATTTATTATTTCAAAAATTTTATTTTTATGAGTTCCTATGATATAGAGTATGTATCTAGGCTCGAAATATATTTTTGACATCTAGAATATTTTATATTATTTTTTGAAATTCGTACCCATTTGAATTCATAGGTAAAATGACAACCCAAGCCTCCCAAGGCAAGGAGAAGGCATGAGTTGTCTTCGAGGGTCCTATACAACTCTATTAAGTAAGTGTAATCACTTTAAATTGGATTAATTTCTCATTAATTATATTATGTTTAATATGACATAGTTGAAATAAATATTAATAAATGCATAGAAAATGAAATAAATGCTATAAAAATTATTTGAGACTTAGGATAGGTTAAATGCATATTATGTGGTGATTTGATGTGTTTGAATGTGATAAAAACCAAGAAAACGTGACTGTTAGCTATAATTGAATTACGTGTGCGAAAACTCGAAAATGCCATATTGCATCCTAATGTCTAGAAATGCATGCCCATTGTATTTTTGAGTATTAAATCATGTATAAATGATATATCAAGTGCTAAAATGCCATAAAAGAGCTCAATATGATAATTAACAACATTATGCCTATTTGCACCATAAAGCGCGCTAGTATGCGTGTGGTGTTTTCTTAATAAAAAATGTCGTGTATGTATGAATGCAACATGTTGACATACTTAGAATGGATTTTTGACATATAATGATATATGTGTGCGATATATGCATGATAAGGCATGAATGGTAAATTGTAGGCAATTATGGAAAATTTGCATATTGTGAACATTGGCATTGATAATAGTGTCTTCATGTGACATGTTGATATGTTGAGTGTTCTGATGATGTTAAACCTCAGGAAATGGACCTTACAGGTGTAATGGACATCAATAGGCCTAAGTTGGCCATTTATACATGTAAAGGCCAAGCAATGGTGTATTTAGGCCAATGATGATTTTTATGTTTAATATAATGCAATGGAATGTGAAATCAGGTAATTTGACATATAATGACTTGTTTAATTATGCCTATATAGTTAGAAAACTTAGTTTGGATAGGTTAACTAGTCAACTAGGATTGTAGCGACTGCTACCATAACTATAGGTATGAGACCTATGGGTTATTGATTTATGTGCTAACGGGCATGAGAGCCTTCGAGGCTAAGATTTACTTGTTAATATGCATGAGAGCCCTTAGCCCTAAGTTTACTTACCTTTGTGGTATAAGAG
>CANXYI010072420.1:0-10398 GCA_948208565.1 Hura crepitans
CCACTTTAAAATTTTAATTTTTAAAGAAACCTTTCAACTGTAAATATTAATCTTAATGTGATTAAATGTTTAAAAAAAAAAGATTAAAATTTTAATATTTTAAAAAAACATTTTAAGGGTAACTACTAATCTTAATTTGTTTGAATGTTTCGATAAGAAAAGGATTAAATTTTTGAGTTTATTGCTTTCTTGAAGAGACTTTAGTCACATCAGTTCTAATAGAAGAAAATTTAATGGGAACTGAATTGTATGGCACTATTTTTTTTTCTTTTTTTCTAAAAAAAAGTTCAGTTTTATTTCATTTAGTTAGCATATAAGCATTGAATCTAATATTTTAAGAAAACAAGTCGGAGCTATCTCATTGTTCGGATTTTTTTTTCTGTACCCAATAATTTATGGATTATTAGTTATAAAAAATATCAATAATTAGTATAGCATCTCAAGTGGATGCAGCTGTTTATAAGGATTTGAGCATTCTTAGTTTGGGTGCTGTATTTGAAAATGTTGAAGCTTTGTTTCGAGCTATTTCTGATTTCTGTGCAATTAAGTTTGCAGAAGCTCTTGCTCTCATTTCTACTCTAAGGTGGATTGATATTAACCATGGTAACGGATGCTCAAAACGTTATTTTTGCTTTGCAGTCTTAACACCGAATATAATAATACTGAAATTGGCTTAATTATTCATGATTGTAAACCAACTTCTTACTCGTTGAGATGACATTTCGATCATTGGATTAATAGGCAGATTAATTGGAATGCTCATTTCTTGGGTCTTTTATTAGGAGTGAGCAAAATCAAATCGATAGCTATTTTACTCTATTCAATTGAATTTATTAAAAACTTCAATTAGTTCAATTTTTTCTACCTAGTTCAATCAGTTCAATTATTTTTTATATGTAATTCAGTCTATTCGGTTTGATCAATTTTCTGACCGAACTGATAGAATACTCACCCCTAGCCTCTTCTATCCATGCTCACTTTTCAGTTTTAGATGCTCCCTAAACTCTTTAATATTTGAGAAATCCTATATACTTTCTTGATAAGGCCTCAATTTATCATATCCAATTGGTAAGCTCCACCACGCCCATGCCATTTCAAGTATGAGCAACGCTTTAGCCCATTCAATAACAACTGTATACGTGGCAAGTATCCCTCTCATTGTAGATTGCCTAACTACCACTATGAGCTCTATAAATAGGAGCATTTACTGTATTTCAAAGTAAGTGTTCTTTAAAACTAAGGTTACTCTGCTCAAATTCCTCCGGACCCTAACTTAAGCATCGGAGCATTTTCCCTGAGTCCAACTCGGGATTAGCTTTTTTCTTGTAGGTACTCATACCTCTAAGCAACCACTACACAATGCTCCTTGGTTCTATCCGATCGAAAATTATCATTTGGTGCTTTCATTGAGAGCTGAATGGCGGAACTGTCTGAAAATCATTTGTCCTAAAGGAATAATGCGAGCAGAATGCCGATCGTCTCGAGGATCAATGTATTTTACCGAAGAATCCAATAGGGGCGCACCTGTTGAAGGAACCTCGGTTACCTTAGAGGCAATGCAACAACTTTTCTAAGGCTTTCGAGAAGACATTAAATCGGAGCCGCTTAAGGAGCTGAGGCTGTAGGTAAATGTCGCAAGCAATTGCAATGCAACTTCCGAGGCTAGAAGGTGAAAGGTCGATCTGAAAGACGAAATGAAAGAAACCCGAATCTTTTTACTATACTTCACTTTTCGAAAGCAACGGCTCCAGAACTAGAAGGTTCGAAAAGACTTGCAAAAATAAGGCACAAAGTAAGCGCGTTGAAATCCTTAGTTCAGAAGAAGCTTTCAATGATTTGTTTATGCGTGCAGTGAAGAAATATGGTTGGGACACCTTAAGAAGCCTAATTACCAAGGTAATATAAATTCTCCTTTCGCACAATAAATCCGAGAAGTTCTATTCCCTCGGTGCTTCAGGGAGATCAAAATGAAAAAGTACAAAGGCATGTCTGATCTAAGGAAGCATTTAGCCGAGTATCGTACATTAATTCATATGCGGACCTTTGAAGATGCACTTATTTGTAAAGGTTTCCCTTCCACATTGACAGACGACGCTCTAGACTAGTATTACGATTTACCCTCGAAATCAGTGTCTTTTTTCAAGTAATTTTCAGAGTTGTTTAAAACCAAGTTTGTCATCCAAATGAGAACTCAAAAGGCTGTCACTAATTTGCAAGGCATAGTGCAGGGTAAAGATAGCTTGCGAGACTTCATTGAGAGATTTTAGAAGGTAGCTTTTGACATCCAAAACCTACATAGTGAGGTAGCCACTATCACGATGATCAACAATGTCAGAAACACATGGTTATATAATTCTCTACAATCGATGGTCCTATTGATTTTGGTGAACTGATGGATAGAGCAAAATCATTTATTACCCTTAATGATGCAAGCCGAGCAGACGGTCGGTATAACTCAGATTTGCACATCGTTTGAGGACATAATTCCCCTCGATTAGAGTAAAAAGGTGCACGTTACTTTCCGTCTAGTTTATTGGATAAGAAACCTTCTCCGAGGAGTCATTCCCCTCGATAGAAGAGGGGAAAAAGAGGCCAAAGAGATATCAAAAAGATGAGTTTCACCCCTTTGAATGCTGCACCGCATAAAATTTTGATGTGGATCAAAGAAAATCATGGCAGGGTAAATTAACAAAAAAAAATCGACTAGCGTACTCTCGAAATGAGGGATAAGGGTAAATATTATGAGTTCCATAAAGATGTGGGATATAACACGGATGAATGTAAGGCATTAAAGGACGAGATAGAAAGACTCATTAAAAAAAGTTCACTGAGAAGATTTTTGGACACAGGCAAATCTAAGGCAAGATTCTTCCTTAATAAAGTCCAGTCGTTCAAGCTCAGAGGAAGAAAAAAGGAAGCCGAAGATAACCAAGGAGCAGTAAAGGGTGAGAGTAATTCACATGATAGCTGGCAGTTCATCATATGGTGACTCCAACTCCAAAAGGAGGTGGGATATCAAAGGAGTATATTTTTTAGCAAAGTTAGAAGTACTCTCACCAATTTTGATTTTCGTCGAAAATGCACAAGGTATCAAGGTCCCTCATGAGGATGCCCTTGTAATTCAAGAATACATTGCCAATTTCTTAGTGGAGAGAATACTTGTCGACTTGCAAGAGGATAAAGCTACCAATGAAGGATTTGAAATATATTAGGACGCCACTGGTTGGTATTGGCAATGCTTCTATTCTGGTAGTAGGTTTAGTGGACCTTTACATAGAGTTGGGAGACAAGGTGAACTCCTATGTAAGTATATGTATTTTCATGGTAATAGACATCTCGTTTTCCTACAATGCTATCATTGGTAGGCTTATGTTATTTGAATCAGAGGTTATCACCAGCATTAGATACCTGGTGATGAAGATCCCCACAGAAGAAGAAGTGGTAGTAGTACAAGGCAATTATAAAGCTACCAGGGAGGTATATGTAGCTACTGTGAAAGAGTCACAGCTACAAAGGCCAATACCGACTGAGAAAGTGGAAAGTGATAAAGAAGATACCAGGCATAAGCTCAAGGAAAAGTTAGTCAAAAGGCCGCTAGCTCTTAGAAAAAAAGTTATGATAGGCAGCGAATTACTGGAAGTGGACAAGAAGGAAATCCTCCAAGTCCTATACATTAACTAGCAAACCTTTGCTTGGTCCCAAGGTGAGATAGCAGGGATTGACTTAGAGATAATGCCACATAGGTTACAAGTTGACCTGAGGGCAAAACCTATCAAACAAAGACTTTAATGTTACCCTTCAGACAAGCTGAAAGTTATATCAAAGAAGATACAAAAGCTACTAGATGCAGGCACCATCAGGGAAGTCTCATATCCTGAATGGTTGGCTAATGTTGTTCTGGTTATAAAGAAAAATGAGAAGGTTCGAATGTGTGTCGATTTTATCGATTTAAACAAAGCATGCTCGAAAGACAGTTACCCCCTTCCCCACATTGATAGGTTGATTGACTTCACAGTAGAATACATGGTTTACTTCTTTCTCGATGCCTATTCTGGGTATCATCAGATACCTATGTACTGGTAAGATTGGGAAAAGACCAGCTTTATCACCCATAAAGGCACGTCTTGTTATAACATCATGCCATTCGAGTTAAAGAATGTGGGAGCCCCTTATCAGAGGTTGATGAACCAAATGTTCAAAGATTTAATTGGGAAGTCGGTGGAGGTATACGTTGATGACATGATAGTTAAATGCAAGTCAATGCAAAGCCATGTGTTCTATTTAGTAGAGGTGTTCGAGATACTGAATTAATACAAAATGAAGTTGAATCTGGAGAAATGCACATTCAAGGTACGTTATGGTAAATTCCTATGATATATGATATCTCAAAGAGGCATAAAGGCTAACCCAGAGAAGATTTAGATGATTATAGATATGTAGGCTTTGAAAAATATTAGGGATATCCAAAAGCCTAATGGTAGAGTTACAACATTGGGAAGATTCATTTCTTATTCAGCTAAGAAGTGTTTGCCATTCTTTAGGCTTTTGCACAAAGGACAAGGCTTTGAATGGGATGAAAAATGCCAAGAAGCTTTTGAAGAATTGAAGGTTACTTTGATGACGCCACCTATCCTGGCTAAGCCTAACGAAGGTAAAGGTTTATTCCTTTATCTTTCAGCCTAGGATTAAGCAGTTTTGACTGTTCTAGTCAAAGAGGATAAGGGTATACAAAAGCCTATTTATTACATCAGTCAAGTCTTACACAGTGCATAGGCAAGGATAAGCCTGGCCAAGAAAATCCTTACAGGCTTGATAATGGAAACAACCAAATTAAAGCATTACTTCCAATCTCATAAGGTAACCGTGCGAACCAACCAATCATTGGAAAAGCTTCTGCAATGCTTAGACATAGAAGGCAAGTTAGCTGAGTGTGCTGTAAAGCTACAGTCATACAACATCAGATTTGAACTCGAGACAACAATGAAGGCATAGGCTTTGGTGGATTTCGTTGCAGAATTCAGTGATAGAGATGTTAATGCACTTTTGTAGATAAGAAACCCAGAAGTGTGAGAGTTACTTATGGATGGAGAGTCCCAGGATGTCAGAGTAGGTGTAGGAATTATTTTGAGAGGTCCAAGGGGCGTTTGCATTAAATATGCTCTAAAATTATGCTTTAATGCTTCTAAAAATGTTACAAACTATGAAGCATTGCTCACTGATTTGAGATTAGGAAAAGAGATTAAACTGGAGTTTTTGTTGGTCAAAAGTGACTCCTAGTTAGTCATCTATCAAATTACAGGAACTTTCAGGGCCAAAAAGTCACATCTGAAAGAATATTTAAAGAAAGCGCAAAGCTTGAAGGACGCAAGTATCAAATTAGAGGTGAAGAAGATTCCCAGAGAAGATAACATAGAGGTTGATATTTTGGCTAAAGTTGTTGTTGCAGGAGGGTCAGAAGACTAGAAAAAGCTTCTAATTGAAAAAAAAGTTATACCTTTGATTTAGGAGGAGGAGGTGATGGAGTTTAAAAAAGCATGGTATAGCTTGATTGTTGAATATCTCAAATCCGACACACTACTGCAAAATGAGATAAATGCAAGGAGAATATCTAAGCAGTCGCTTGAATATTCTATAATCGATGGAAGGCTGTACAAAAAGGCCAAAACACATCTATGGCTCAAATGTATAACTCCCGAGAAGGGAAACTATATGATTAGAGAGATATAAAAAGGAATATGTAGAGCCTATGAGGCTGCGCGGACAATAGCAAGAAAGGCCATGCACTTTATGTACTATTGGCCATCCATCTTAAAAGATGCTAAGGAGGTTGTCAAAAGATGCCTGCAGTGTCAGGTTCATGGCAAAATAATCAGGAAACTGAGTGCAGACCAGCATTCTGTGAGAGTAGCTTGGCCATTCGATCAATGGGGGATAGACATTCTGGGACCCTTTCCTCAAGGAAAATGGCAAAAAAAGTTTCTGATTGTCGCCGTAGACCACTTTACAAAGTGAATTGAGGCTGAACCAGTAGCTACTATTACTTTCGCCCTAATACAACAATTCACATGGAGAGATATCATTTACAGGTTTGGGTTGCCCATAGTATTAATTACAGACAATAACAAATTGTTCGACTGCTTGACATTTAGGGAATTCTATAAAGGCTTGAATATTCAGTTAAGATTCACTTTCGTAGCCCCACCCCCAATCGAATGGAATGACGAAGATGTCTAATCAGACTATCTTAAATGGTTTAAAAAAGAGGTTGTATGAAACCAATGGTCTTTGGCTGAAAGAGCTAAGTAGTGTACTATAGGCTTACCGAACAACACCTAGGACTGCAACTGGTGAGATGTCTTATTCCCTCACCTTCGGGTCAAAAGTGACAATCCCAGTAGAAATCGGCATACCCTCTTACAAAACAGAGATGGTGGATCCTGAAAAAAATGAAGAGGAAAGAAGACTTGAGTTAGATCTCTTAGAGGAGAAGCGGGAAGAAGCTTGGATTAAAGTGGTAGTATATAAGTAGAGAATGGCTAGATATTTCAACTCTAAAGTAAAGCACAGAGAGTTCAACATCGGAGACAAAGTGTTAAGGATAGCTAATTTGACCAAAGGGAATGCAGGAGTCGGCAAGCTAATGCCTAACTAGGAAGGACCGTATCAAATCTCTAACATTATATGTCTGAGAGCTTATAAAATCCAGATAATGGAGGCACACATTGTCTCGAGAACATGGAATGTTGAAAGTCTCAAAAAGTACTTTGTATAAACGCCTTTAGAGATCTCTTACCTAGGTGCTTAAGAGTCAAATAAATGTCTTAATTTCATGCTAATTCGTCTTTATGTTATGGAACAACTTAATAACCCTCAAGTGAATGACTCAAATGACATTCAGGGATTGTTCGAAACATGTAACAAGTAGAAAAGAGAAAGCAATAAAGGAGGAAGCACTCAATCAAATGAAACACACTTTATTAAATATAAAAATGTCAGTTACAATATAAGTAAAAAAAAGAAAGAAAGGGGGCCTAATCTATCTATAATATAAGAGGTTAGCCTTTTAAAGTCTCGGTAGAAGGTATTAGGGGCAGAGGAGTTTGCACCCCAGACACGCCCTCATGCTGAACAACACTTGGGACATTCTCGATTGCACTATCCTTTGCAACCCCTTTAGCTTCTCCTTTTTCCTCCCCATCCTCATTAAGCAGCATGTCCAGGAAGCTTAAGTCGGCCTCGGGGAAATGATCTCGAAAGGCAACTTTAATTTTTTGCTAGTAATCTCCAATCTCTTCAAGTATCTTATCCTTTAAGTTTTTAAGACTGTCTGATGAGTGGTCTTAGCTTCCTCAGATGCTTTCTTTAGGGCCTCATATTCCTCTCGAACATTCTCGAATTGACCAGCAAGCTATGCTATTTCCCGCTTAGATGCAGCACATTTCTCACACAGAGAATTTTCAATGCTCGAAAAGTGCTGGTTGGCAGTAAGGAAGGCCACCTAGGCATCTTCAGCTTTTTTCTCCGTACTGCAACATGCGACTGTAAGTTCATTATAGCGTGACTCCAATTGAAGGAGATATTATACACCCTGCAAGGGTAAAAACAACAGTAAGTAATAAAAATAAAAGAAGTGAAGTAAAAAAATACAGGAAAATAATAGGGTTCGTTAAAGTTACCTACATAAGGTACCCTGCACCATAAATGGCAGAGCTATGATTGCTCATAGATTTTATGCAATCCATATTTGCCGAGAAAGCCAAGTTGTTATCAGTAATCAGCCATTGACATATTCTTTACTATCGCATTTTTAGAGATGACTTTCTCTAAAATTTTGTCTATGAAGTTAGGCATTTCGGTAAGTCTCTTAAACCCAAACTCTCCCATATTGCTACTTAGCTCAATTGAGGTACGAGGAACAACTACAGAAGAAGTTATTGGTTGCTTGATGGCCGGAGTGACTGCTATAGTATTCACAGCTCTGCTAGCGAAAGCCTTGGAAGGAACACCCTCAGAAGAAGACTTATCCCTTAGCATTAATGCACAATGCTTTTTACCCCTAGGGATGACTCTCACATGCTTGCCACCTCCGAGAGCTCCCACGATCGCGGGGACGACCTCTTGATCCCTTTTCTAGGCAATTTGCATCACCCTCCTACTTCGCTCGGATCCCCCAGCCATTTTTGAAAAGTGGAAAGAAAAAGATGGTTAACAAAGCTTGATCAGTAAAGTTGCATGTGAACTAATAAAAAAGAAAGGAAGTGCCATATGAAATACAAGTGATTTAACAAAAGAACTAAAAGTGCAGAACAACAGTTAAACCTCACCCTCAGTGGGAGGATTTTCATCCAAGGCCAGTAGAAGAGTCTTTATTGATCGGAGTCCCCTACTCAAAAGAAGTTCCAGGTTGCCACTCATATGGGGGAAATCGCTTATCTTGTCTCTTAGCATGTTGAACGTGAAGGTTCGGACTTTTGAAAAGTTTCCTTATTGTCTCCTACCAATAAGGAAAAACCTATCTTTGAAGCCTTTACTAGACCTCGAGAGGTCATCAAACAAAGCTCCACCCAAACGATTGGAAAAAGCAATAAAGGACTCACTCCGGGTAAGATAAAAGAAACACCGAAAGAGATCCATGGAGCATGAGATATTATGTTAATGACATAATATCTGAAAAGACAAGAGGATTAGCCACCCGATCGGACTTAATTGACTCGGGCAAAAATTATACGCCTCCATTACACTCTCATAAAAGGGAGCAAAAGGTAAACGGAGGTTGTATTCAAAAAAATTTTCAAAGAAGATGAAGAACTGTTTATTAAAAGGACTTTAGTCATAACCCATGCCTTTTAGGCATATGCGGTCAGGGAAAAATCATTTAGGATATTGTATTTTTCTCGAGGTGTTTGTTTACTATCTTAGATGGATTTCCTAACTGATCTCGATTCAAATACGGTGAGATTATGTCAAAAATCTCACTAAAAAAAGGCAACATGCTTGGTCGTGAGGACGCTGAGCCTATTGGTTCTGGAGTTGGTTGTCCAATGACCACACTACCTAAAGATGGTAAAACCCTAGGGGCATCTACGTTAGTTGGAGGTGCATCTATGGCGCTAGTTCTAGCCACCATAGGCAACCGTTGGATGACTTTGGCCGACTGGTCTAAGTCAGTCTCAGAGAAAAAATAGGGTGAAGAAAAGGTGTTGCTTGAGGTGGTTTAATCTACTTTACGAGCTGACATAATCTTAATAAAGAAGAAATTTAAATCCAAAAGAGAAGGTAGAGACACTTACTTGACGGATAAGTAAAGGAAGACATTTGAGTTTCGACAAAAAAAGAGACCCTCATAGACAGAACTAACGAATAAAAGACGCGAGAAGCTAATACAGAACAATGGTAAAAATAGCCAAAATAGTACGCCGGCACTCCTAATTCTGTACTTATAATGATGGAATTGTAAATGGCATTAGAAAATTTAAGGTGACCATTTAATGTCAGTCACTGAGAACAAAGTGATGGGTGCAGTTGTCGAAGTGTTGCATCATTTGTTAATTTCTTTAAAATAATATAAAAATAAGTAAAATAGTAATAAAATACAAATAAAGAGATATAAGCATCAACTTTCTCTCGAGAACAATTTTGCCAAAGCCACATAATATGAAGGCTTAGGGGCTCCAGCGAGTCGCATCACATTCCATATAACAGACACTGGCCAATATTTGAAGGCACTTGGATTCATGCCTTGTGACCCGATCGGACAATGGGGACGGGATAAATGATAAGGCCTCAATTTATCATATCTAATTGGTAAGCCCACCAAGCCCATGCCATTTCAAGTATGAGCGAAACTTCAGCCCATTCAATCATGAGTGTACATGTGGCAAGTATCTCTCTTATTGTGAATTGCCTAACTACCACCATGAGCTCTATAAATAGGAGCATTTAATGCATTCCAAAATAAGTGTTCTTTAACACTAATGTTACTCTGCTCAAATTCCTCCGGAGGCTAACTTAAGCATCGGAGTGCTTTTCCTAGGTTCGACTTGGGATTAGCCTTTTTTCTGCAGGTACTTATACCTCTAAGCAACCACTATACAAAGCTCCCGTTTCCGTTCGATCAGGAATTATCATTTCTCTTTATTATCTTTTCTATACCTTTTTCATTTTTTGTATGATAAGTATTCATAAATTGAAATTAAAAAATATATATTTTAATTCATATTTGAACACATATCATCTAAGGAATGGAGGAGATAAGAAAAAAGGTAAAAAAAGATAAAATATTTAACATTTTTTGCTAATTTGAAAGATAATATTGCAATTTTTTATGAACTAAATGGACAAATTTACATTTCCGGCCATTTTAATTTCTTTGTAAAATATCAACATCTCTTATTTTTA
>CANXYI010072609.1:0-11638 GCA_948208565.1 Hura crepitans
TTTTTGAGGTTCAGGGTATGTTATTTTTGAGACCATCCGGGCACTTTCCCGGGTCTCAAAATATTTTTACCTCCAGAATAGGTAGTTTATGACCTATAATTAATTATTGGTTCTGCTAAAAATTTTAATTCTTTCATTTTGACCCTTTTTTGACCTGTCAAAGTTTTATGATCAATATGCTAGTCATCGGACTCGAAATGATAACCCGCACCACGGGGAACATCAATCGGGTTCCGAAGGCACTGTTCATAAGACGTCGACCGACGGACGTTACAGGGATAGTGCCTATTATAGTTGTTATGCTACTAGAATTTCTTGTATGATGATTCTCAAATAGAATATATAACTCAATTTTGCAAGGTTTTTAATAGACTATAATTTTATGAATATGGAGTTTTCATAAAAAAAAATTAAAAATGCTTCGTTATGAGTATATGAGTTGTGTATCAAAAAACATGGTATGTATGCCATCCTTTGTCGGGTTTAGCAATCGATCGATCACTGGAAAAGGTAAGGGGTGTCAAATTTTATGCTATCAGAGATCTAGTTTAGGAATTTCTAGGCAATATAATAGTGTTATTAGAGTCAAGTCTATACATGACATAATTTAACAACATCGAGGCTTATCAATTATTCTTATGGCAATAGTTTTTAGGGCACCATGAAAAGAAGAGAAAGGACAAGCTTCTCTGTCTATGGGACATGAGTCGAATAAGGTAGCCATTATGGCTAGTAGTGCTATGAGGAATGTACCATTAGCAACTAAGGTTCTCTACTGTTTTTATTAAAGATGCAGCAACTATTGTGACAGCCTATATCAGCTGCTCTACCTCTAATACCATAGTAGCAGGGTGTTCCCTTAGCTCTCCAAAAGACCTATCTAGAGAGAGTTCAGAGAATAGGAGCTGAGGATTTTAAAGGAAAGGATAAAGTGGATCCCAGAATAGTAGAGTATTAGTTGGATCGTACTAAAAAGATAATGAAATAAATGCGCTATACCCCGATAAAGAAAGTAATCTGTGCCACTTCTTTACTCCGAGAAGAGTCATCAAAATGGTAGGATGACTTGATAGAGTTTAAGATAAAGGATGAACTGACTTGAGACATTTCTTGCTGAAGTTTTATAAAGAAATAAATTCTATAGGATTATCTAGATGAAAAAATGTGACACCCCATTACCCAGTCTAGACATTGATGATCTTGACTAAAGAGTGCACACATATCGAGATATACAAACTCTACTACCTTTACTCATTATAAAATATTCTTATTAGAAGACTTCAATTATAAAAAAAACTATGGGTTTTCAAAATAGTGTTACATATTCAAAAAAATTGAGAATCCTTGTGCCAAATTTTCGACAGCATAACAGTTGTACTAGGCATTATCCCAAAATTTTGAATAGTAACATGCATAAGAAAAATACACTTCTATATATTTCACACATTCTCATAATGTCTATGTGATCTTCTAACAACTCCACAACATGCAAACACAATCACAAGAGCTCTCAACCTCAGGAACAGATATAGTACAACAAAATACACAATTTAATAGTTTATAAGGTTTTACAAAATTTAAAATCAAAAAAGAAAAATTTTAGACAATTTAGGCCTATTCCCATACATTATACATTGAATGCTACCTATACATCACATACTATGCTATATTTTCAAATTTTTACCAAAAGAATAACCTTCTCTTAATATCCCACGGCTTGAGTCTCAAAAAGTGTTCTTACCTATGCATCATAAACAAATGATGTGCTAAGCAAATGCTTAGTGTTGTATTCAAAGTAACAAGTGCTATAGACATTTTAATATACCATATGTAAATACAATTCATTTTTGTGCATAACTAATACATATATTTCATAATATTCATGCAAATGGTGATATGACATGTCTATAACCAAAAAGGCATACATCATGCATAAAGGAATCCATCTCATACATAAGTAGCAAACATGCATTTAAAATCAACTAATGGTAATACTTGAATATTATCGATTGATGCATACACTTAACTAGCATTTTAGTCATGCTATACATTGTCAGTAGATTTTCAAATTCTTGCCATGATCTATTAAGCCCATTTTTTTATTATTCTAACCCTATGTATAATAGGATCAAGAAATCTGTAGTGGCCAATATTTTAAACCTTACGGCTGTAGCACCAGCATAAGAAGGTTATGTAGTACCCATCTAGGCTTATACAGCTACACCTGCATATGTGACACCTCCTACTAAATTCTCAAAGAAACCCAATAAGTGATGCACTTCTTGCTAGGTCACCCATCTTGAAATTGTTCTTCTAGTTTATTTGTTTAACTTTTACCAATTTCTTATTATTTGATTATGTCGAACTCTAAAATTGGTTCTATCTTTTTTCTTAATTCCACTTAAAGTCATGTTGCCCTATTTATGCCAAAAATATGGTCAGTTATAACTATTAAGATATTTCCTAAAATTTGATAGCATAACGGCTATTCGGGTCACTATCTAAATTTTTAAACCTGTAAAAACACTTCTATAAACTCACATTACATCTCTTAGACCCACCTAGTCCCTTAAATTACAAACCTTGCATCACCTATCTATTAGTTCATCAGTGTAGGCCTTAGGCCATGATTAGACAATCCATAATCTTGATCCTCCAACTCACATACCATAATCATTTAGTAATTTAAGCTAAACATTCACACAATCTGATAGTTACTTATTACAAAGCACACTTTACACTTATACATATATTACATGACTAGTTATATGCCTCTTACATTGTTCCCATTCCCCACCTATGTACATGAGAGCAAAATTATACACTATCTACATTATAACCTTATACACTTGTCCTTTGAACTTAGTTACATGCACTATGAGGTTGCCTGTTGGTTTTGATTACCTATATTGAAATTGGTACGCCTAGTATATAATATACTCAATTGTGAATTCAAGCATTTAGATCATGTCATAGTTGTTCTCATGTATATATATAGTGATAATGTCAATTTATTCAGGTTATTATGCTAATAATTAAATATATGTATCAAAATGACCAAAATACCCCTATTCACATTTAATGGTTATTCGTTTAGATAATTACTTAAAATTCTATGTCTTGTTAATATTCTTCATTATCAGTGATAATATTCATAAAATTAGGTAACCAGATCAATAAATACCATATATGTCAAAATTACCAAAATGCCCCTGGTCATGCATACTAGTTAACCATTCAAGTAATTATCCCAATTTATTTACTTTATTGTCTTTACCATTGTCAATTAATTTGTATTTTGATTATCTTATTAAATTAATAGGCCTGACTAGATAGACGACGCTTTAATACATGAAATCTAAAGGGAACTAAAATAGTGCAGTGATCCACATTCTAGACCCTGATCGTTGCAGCAGCCTAATAAACATCATAGGGATCAATTCATAGACCTCCCTAATCACATCTTCAAATTAACTACACAATCTGGTTTGCCCAATAGATTGGTCTATCCAATAGACTAGTGTAGTGTCCCTTCGGGACCTACGCTACTACATTAGCATAAATTAATAAATAGCACCAAATGTGCAAGGCATAAAATGGTATGTCTAACAAACTAGTACAGTGGCCCCTAAAATGGACCACGACCATTGTATCGACCCTACCTAAAAATTAGATAGTGTAGCAATTGCTAAATGCCTAAGTTAACTAGTTTCTTTCTTTACTGATTAACTTCTTATAATATTCTTGAATTAAAAATAGATAGATATTATTTTTATTTGACTGTTAAATTTTAGCCCGATCTATTATAAACATAATTAGACATTATCAGGTCAATTTCTTAGTATATTTCGAAGTTTTGTGATAACCAAAGTTTAAGTCATAACATCCTAGATCTTAGTCCATATTAAGTCCTCATTTATTTAACATTTATTATCCATGTTCATTTTTTGTTCAGCTTAAGGTCAATTCTAGGCAGTTATAAGTCAATTCCTTAGTTTGCGACAACCATTTTTAGGTCCATTTTATATCCTTTTTTAGTACAATTTTCACCATTAAATTCGTACGTTCCATAGGCCTAAAGCAAAAATAAATTAGTCCAAACAAGAGGCATACATGCCACATCATGTAATTAAATCATAATACCCCTTTTAGGCACATATTCTAAACACATTTCAAGCTACTTCTAACTTTACATCTAGTTCAAAGTTATGTCTCATTTCAAGTCGATGTTTAAGCTCATTTCTTAATCCTTTACCTACCTTTTTGAGACATATGTCAACCATTCATTTTATGCCATGTACATTACATACAATTAGCTAGATTATGTCATGCCATTTAAGCCAAATCATGTCTATTATGTTAAGCTTGTTTACACATGCTCATTACATACAACTAGCCGAAGTTTTCATGTTGTTTTCTTAAACATAGCTCTTTGGTACAACTATTCCTTAGCCTTTGTAACACCCATGATTTAAGGCTTCATGAATAGTGCCACAGGGTTGAGGAAGTGTGCTCGGGGTGTCGAATCACTTACACATAAATCAAGTATAAAGATTATGATATTTTTATTAGGGACGAGAGTGGTTAGTAGAGTTGCCACTTGCCCTCTACAAGAGGACCCCTAATCTACTGTACCAGGAAGGTTCATAATCTTATATCTTATTTATACCCTTAGAATATATCATCCATTTATATTGTAACATTTATCAATCCCTTATCAAGTAAGCATGTGAGCATTATTTAAAGCATCCACATCACATTTTCATGTAAGGAAATAAATTAGCAGAATTTTAAAAGATATAATAACATGAATTATGTGAATTGTACATCCATAAATCAGCTATTCATTTTTTACAATATGACTTAAGAACTATGCATTGTTCCATAGGAATTGGTAGAAATTGCCTAACTCACATCTCTAGGGGATTAGCCTTTATTAAAATATGTTTTTCATATGACTTTCAATTAATGAAGACTCAAATTCATTTTATTAGAAAACACCAATTAATTATGTAGAAAACCATTTAATGTGAAATTTGGAGTTTAGATGTGTAAATCAAGGTAATTAACTAACTATTACATCCCAAAAATAAGTCAAAAGGCAGAATATATATAAAGCCAAAAGACATAAAATAAAGCACCAAAACAGTCCCACCTCTACATCACTTAGTCCATGTAGACTACATAAGGCATTGAAGTTAGTCCATGTGGACTACTTCTTAGAATAGGTAATTGATCCATCCAGACTCCCACTCCAGTGAGAAGGGTCACTTGCATAAAATTAAAAGAATGGGTTAAATGATTCCAAATAGAGAATACATGAAGGACATATAAGGGAAGACATGAAACATGGATGTGTGTAAACATTGGAAATCAAAAGATAATATCCATGTAGACCATAATCCTCATAAATGAGAAGTTCGTACAGACCACAAAATAGAATAATAGGCATAATAGATCACACATGTATCTATCCGGACTCAAATCCTTATGAAAGGGAAGTCCATACAGACTATAAAATAGAGTAATAGACATAACAGGCCACATGTATATCCGTGCAAACTATAATCCTTTTGAAAGGGAAATCCATACAAACCAAACATTAATTCTAGAATACTAACATGCATATTATTGTGTAAAGGAATTAGAGAACTTGCCATAGACATGCTAATCATGATCAATAGAGTATGTTAGGACATGACAAATATAGCAAACATTGCACCATTATCATATAATGACACGTGTGGACATCATATTACATATGTTTAATATATAGGTCTATGTAGACCTCCTATCCCTTGAGATAGGTTGTACGAACGTATTTCAGACAAGATCATGTAGTAAAAACAAAGACAATAGAATCAATATATTGTGATAATTATTGGTTAAGTGCTATAAAAATGCTTCATTATGCAAACCTACTCCGATGATTAGAGTAGGAATTACATGGAATGACCTCAGTTGTGATCAATACTTAGGGATCATAGGTGTATAAAGAAACATCAAAGTATGAAAGGGACCTTAGATATTACTTGAATGAATGCAACTCTCAAGCAATGGCATAAGAGTGTAAAAACTTATGAATAAAGATTTATGGCAAGGCTAATAATTGTATTCTCCCCCTTTTTTACACCAAACATTAATGATGTATGTATGTTAAAGGATTGATGTCACAGCCACTGTCTCTCCAATTTTGTAAAAGTTCTAAAAGTCTGAAAGTCTCGAAGTCTCAAAAAGTCTTCTCAAAATTGCATAAAGTAATGTATTTATAGGCTTAGGTTTAACCCTCTCTTGTTTAGAAAAAGAGGCAGAGTCATAATAGGATTCTGAATCCTAGTTTGAATAAGAAGAATCTTGCTTCTGGAAGATTTGCTCATCGACAAGTCTTTGTGGATTGGTATCACTAAGTTCGTGTGGACCTAGGCCGAGTACCCTTTCTAGATATTCAATGAGCCTTGGGATAGTTTTTAGACTAAGTTGCATTAATCCATATGGATAGAGCTTAGACTCATCTATACGGACATTAGGCCATAGGCTTTAAGGAAGGAATGGATTATCACAGACCTAGAAAGATAGGTCCATGTGAACATCACTAAGGAAGTCTTTGTAGATTTATAATCTTTTATGCTATTACTTGAGAGCTTATCTTTGGTTATCATCATAAGTTGAAAGTGAGGTGTCTATAGTTACCTCCACTTTGGTGTGTGCTGTGAAATAATAGTGTATACCAAAGTATACCAATTAGAAACACTAACTTATCTTGAAGCTGAAGGTGAATGCTTGCTTCTTTATATCATATCATGGTTCGATGAGGCTATCATATTAATTGTGGATTGGCATATAAGGCTAAACCTGAGGTAGTGGATTAGCTTATGAGGCTAAACCTGAGATAGTAGATTGGCTTATGAGGATAAACCTGAGGTAATGGATTGGCTTATAAAGTTGAACCCGAGATAGTTGGTTGGCTTATAAGGCTAAACTCGAGATAGTGGATTGTCTTATAAGGCTGAACCTGAGGTAGTGGATTTAATCTTGAAGGATTGCATCCAACATAAACTGCGTTAGATCATGGGTCAATCCTAGAATAAGTGAATTAGACACGGGATCAATCTTAGAAAGAATGGATTGGATGTAAGGTTGATCTTGGAAATAGTGGATTAGACGCAGGGTGAATTCTAGAAAGTTTAGATTAGATATAGGGTCAATCCTTTATTAGTGAAATCTATATGGATGTCATTTGCTCAGATCCGTGCGGACCTTTATTAGTAATGTTCATGCGGACGTCATAGGCTCAAGTTTATGCAGACATATTAAGATAGATGACAACTATTTGTTTTACCTCTCATTTTTATTTGTAACATTTTTTAGTTCCATTTCTCTCATAAAAAAAAAACTTCTTTCAAACCTTCTTAAGCGATTGGGGACCCTTCCTCTTTATCCTCTAGCAATCCAAGCTTTAGTGAAGGCACCCTAATGGTTCTCCTTATTCCATTAGGCATGGAGGCTCATTCTCTAATAGAGGACATTTTTATGTTGATTTTGGCCAATTCTACACCATCCATGGTCATTAACCGGGCAAAAAATGCCGTTCCAGTGAATGGCATTTCATTTGGTGACTCGACTTCGATTTTGTCTGATTTGGCACACTACGTGTGCTTAGAAGTCTATCTTTAGGTGAGTTTCCCCTCTTTACATCCCTCATTGTGATTTTGCATTGATTTTGCTTCATTTTCTACAAAACACCTTGCCTCTGGTTTGATAGGTCCGTGTGGACCTATTTTGCCTAGGGCAACTTGGTCCATATAGACCTTATCCTTAACCACTTATTCCAGTGTGATGAGTATGGGATTTTGCATGACTCTGTATGTTGTAGGCTTAGGAATTCTATGTAGACTTGCTTATGGTTTTGGTATATCCATGCAGACTTATGTTATTCTTGCCTCTATTGTCCGTGCGGACTTGTGTAGCCTTATTTTATTAGTCTGTAAGGACCTTATTTCCAAATTCTTTAGTCCGTACAAGTATATTATACTTACTTATTATCCTTTCTCTTTTGTAGACACACCTCAAATACAGGGGTACCTTATCTGGTCCTTAGTAATGGTACTCAACAATGCCTTCATTAGTCAAGAATAAAGTGAGAACCAAGGGCTTCTAGACTTTTCTAGACCATTTAGTTAGTGGGAATTTTCACTAGGACTTGCAAGCTTTGAGGGCTTTGTTAGATAGATGGATGGATACCACTCATACTTTTCACATGCCATTTAGGGAGATGGCCATAACAACCTTTGATTAGGATTTCATCACTAGGGCACTGTGTATTAGGCAAGTCATCGCATTTGATGCCTATTACCACTATCCTTTGCTTTAGCTTCCAAAAAAGTGAGAATTGCTGGGGTTTGTTCCATAAGACCATAGGGGGAACATCTAATGCACTGATTTGCATGAGTGATGTGTATATGATAGTTTGTCTAAGCAGTGTAAGGTAGACTAATGCAACCGCTATTTCATCCTTTACTTGCTAGGCACAACACTTTTTACCAATGCGAATGGCAATATAAGCTAGAGTTTTCTCCCTGTCTTAGAGCAGATTAATAAGATTGGCTCCTCGAATTGGTGTTATTCCTCCCTTGGATAGGTATTTAGGAGCTTGGACATAGCTGTTCACACCAGAAAAGAGACATAGGTTCATTCAGGGCTTTAAATCAAGTGTTTTGGTAAGCATCTTATCTTGATCCTTTCTAGGTAGCTTTATGTGATTCTAACCTTGTATCTTTTTACTTGTAGGTTTTGATGTATGAACTTCATTTATTACCTCGCCCCTATGAGATAGACATCCCTTTCCACTATCCAGTGATGGATAGATGGGTCTACCTATCCTAAGGCCTTTCGAATGTAGCTTCATTATTGTAGCATTGCCAGTACTGTAGTTTTAGGACTTAGACTGATGTGAGTATCCCTTGTATATATAAAAAAATCTCAGTATTAGTAATCCAAAAGATTAGAACTAGCACTTACCTTTATAGATTGACTTGGTATGGTAGGTGTTTCTAATCAAAGAATTGTTAAATTTTTTACGGTCTATTAGGGAATTGTCCTCCAACCATATTTTACTAACAACTCCCGAGACTTACTCCTAGTTCTTGGGAGAAAGAGTGATAAGCTAGCACATAGGACTCGAGGAAAGCCATGTCCCTAAGAATTCTCCTTACTTAATGCTATTTAGGAGGTATATAGATGACTTAAACTTTTGTGTAGAGCATGATTACAAGGATTTCAGGGGACACTCTAATAAAAGACACCAAAAATACCTACCCTTCTTAGGTCTCTTCTCAATTGCTTCCATGAGTTCCTTATGTTGTTGGGCCTCTTCCTTCTTAGGTATTTTAGTTCATTTTCTATTTGTTATACTTGAAGAACATTTTCTAACCATGCATGATGTTATAGCCTACTGCCTCTTCTGGAGCTAGACCTTTATCATCATGGAAACAACTAAGAATTACTCCTAGTTCTCCTAGCTCTCAATTCTTACCCCTACCTATATGTGGTAGCATTACTATTCCACTTATTGGTTAGCCTTCACTGCTAGATGAAGTCATTGGTAGCTTGACTGATATTCCTAAGCTGAGGTACATATGCTATGGAATAGATGGGGAACTATCTTCTGCTCGTATTCATATTAAAGAAAACTGGCAAGTTCCTTTTGAGCCAGAAAACACGACATTGGTATGAATTTCTATTAATCATTCATAATACTTAGATTTGAGGTGTTGCTTATGCCTTTTTCTCTTGGTTAGGTTAAGAGGGCTCTAGTGGAAAGGACTACTCAGGTGGTGGAGGCTTTTAGAAGAGCCATGATTGATTAAACCCAAATTCTTATTGTAAGATTTTTCCTTGCAATGGTCAACTTCATGTAGTTATGTATGTATGCCATATGTGTTATGCATTAATCCTTCACTTCTTTTTACAGAGCGAGTTGTCAAAGAGGGTGGCTACCTTTTTGCGAGGCCTGAAAGAAGGTGAGGGCCTTCAAGATTGCTAAGAAGCTAGTGATTTCATTTAGTGATGAGGACACAGAGGATGAGGGTAATTATAAAGACTAGGATAGATGGTAGCCTCATCTTGTCTTTCTCTTTTTTTTATAGAAATATATGTACTTAAAACATTGAACTTTTTCACATATACAATTTCAACTTTTGTTCTTGGAATACAAATATCCTTGAGTATAATTAGATAAGAAAAAAAATTCTTCATTAATATCAAATACAAAATTTATTGATAATTGAGACCAATCCCTTTTAATGAATATAGGTCTATGTAGACATAGCTTGTACTAGTCTGTACGGATGTTGACTCACGAAAATCTTGAATTGATGACTAGCATGGCTACGGATGTGTCGTATTTGGTCCATATGGACCATGACATTTGTTCCATATATTTTTAAGTCTGTGCAATCTTCCTCACGTGTCTAGGATTCCCAATCCTTATTCAAAATGAAATAGTGGGAGCTTGGCATATAAATATCCTTTTCTTCATCTCCCATTGCCATATTCTCCATCATGTCTTGCTTTAGTGAGAAATTATCCAAGATTTTGGAGCCTAAGTTCTCTTAGACTTCCTCCATTCTTACTTGCTTCTCCTCACTTAGGTATCTAAGAAAAGTAAAGATGGATCGTAATTTTCTAAATGCAACTGTACAACATTAGGCCCTATCTTTTAAGTGTTTCTCTTTAATCATAAAGAGATAACCCCAAGTTTAGAAGAATTTGCTACAATTTTAAATTACAAAATTACCCTAGATGATCCTCTAGCCTTGCCTTCTTTTGAGGATCATTATCTTATGGACAATGTTTTTGCTTTGGGCCTTTCTCTTGTTATGGATCAAAGGGTAGTTTTAGGTGTTATCCCAGTTCCATTATAGGCGATCTTAAATCTTGATCATAAATTTCCCTCTGATTCTATAGAATGCGCTAGATGCATATTATTGTGTGTCTTTGGTAACTGGTGTGTGGTTAAGTCTAAGGAGAAATTCTGTGATTCTAAGACTTTTGAATTACTGACTGAGATATGTTCTGGTCGTAACCCTTTTGTTGTTTTTCTAGCTGAAACCATTTAGGGTTTAGATGCTCTAAAGAAGGGGCATGTTGATTTTGCCACTAGAAGCTCACTCTTTCTATAGGCATGCGTAAATAACTTATATGACTTTTCCTTTTTGCTTTATTTTTCCCTAACTTTTGCCTACTACACCCGTGAGGGTTTTCTCACTAACAGGTTCACCTAACTTTTGCTTAGGTGGTCCTTTGTGGATTTTCCAACCTAACGGCTTCTTTTTTTTTCTTTTTTTTTAAATTTGGCTGCAAGAAAGGTTATGGTTACTTATTCCTCCACCTGAAAAGCTTTGGATGAAATATGCCTCATGTCATCATTATGAAAGGATGCTTGTGAAGAAATGTAATTCATGAGGAGAATCGACTTTATGGTTTAACCCTATTATTGAGATTCATTGGAGGTGTCTCTAGTAGAAGATTACCCATTTCTCTCTCTCTTGCCACTTAAGCTACATGCCTTTAATTGATTTGAGGCATGTCACCTTCTACATCCCCTACCAAATTTTGTGACAATTTGGTCCATGACAAA
>CANXYI010072802.1:0-17957 GCA_948208565.1 Hura crepitans
TACCCAATAAAGTGGTGTTTGCTAATAAAATAAATTCTGATATTTTTTCTTTATAAAAGCTATGACAATAACATCCGTTTTCTAGAATCGACATGTGAGAATCAAAGTTCTCAACTGTTTTCCAAATAAAAGTCACCACAATAAAATTCATTTTTCTAAATTAGCATACGAGAACCAAAGTTCTCAAACCAATCACTCGATTTCAATAAAAGTCACTACAATAAAATCCATTTTTCAAAATTAGCATGCGAGAACCAAAGTTCTCAAGACAATCAACTGCCCGATTTCATTTATGATATTTCAATTCTAAACACCTATTTATTTTTCTATAAATATATTTTGTAAATTCTCATATGTGAATACGTGATTTACTTTAATTGTAAAATGTCGCTTGAGAAAAGGAATAATATTATAAATTCAAACCGAATTTCCATATTAATTTGGGGTATAAATAAGAGTAGGGTTTTAAACTGCTCTGGTTTTGGCCCTACAAAGTATTTCTTGACTTGGATCAAGTGGTGACTCCTACCTTATAGTGCCTAACTTGCTCCTCCTAGGCTAATCAAATAGGAGTGGCCTGAGATTCCTCTAGCTTCCTTCTTATCTTTTGAGACTCGAGGAGTGAGGCTTAGGTTGAGTCTTTAGCTATTTCGGTTTGATCGGCCCAAGGAAAACATTAAAGGATGCGAACAGTGGTGACTCCACTAGAGACACCATGAGACCATGCTCCGAAAATACCTCAAATTAATATAGAAATTCATATTTTGAATTTATAATGTTATTCCTTTTTGAAATTGCATCACATGTTAGAGCCCTAGAATAAGTTAGGCATCCCTTGTATACCTTGATGTCATGTTGAAGCATGAACCCAATTTCACTCAAATTGAAAGATTGTTAGAGGTGGCATCAAATCTAAGACTCGTGCCTATAAGGTATAAGAAATAGTGAACCAATCGGTTATATGCTCATAGTGAGATAGGCCTGTTGTGGAGGGAATAAGCTTGGATGACCATAACTTGCTCGACCAAACCATGAGACCATGTAATGACTAATAGCAACTTTCCTTAGGTACCCCAGATTAATAATGCATTATGTGCTATGTGGGCCAATATACATGAAGCATGATTTAATCGTCTCAAAATGTTGTTGAACCTATTGGGCCTTCTTTGATTGGAATGGGCTAGATCCTACATTTTGGCTTGATTGAACATATCCAACATATACGGGCCAAATATCTTGCATGCGCTCTTTTTTATGAGAGAAATAATGTTCAGCTATCGGTTGTTCATTATTCAAACATGTCGGGGCCCCTGATATCCCATAGGTAAGCCCTCTTAGGAAAGAGCACATTGACTTTATGTGTGGGTAGTGATAAGGTTGGAAGATTTTTGGTGTTTGACTTTGTATTCACTAATGTGTATCTTTCTTATTTGTATGTACATATCTGTAATATTGTAAACTTGTATCACTGTGAAAACCTATCATTTTCACCCATATATAACCACACCAGTTTACACACATGTACATATGTATACATGGATAAGTAACCTTTTGCCTATACACAGCGTATACCTCCATACTAACATCATGCATACATACATCAACATATGTCAAATAGATTTTCGTAGGTTCACTCATGCATCCATTAAGTATACATAGCCTTTTAGACATAGATACAACATATTTTGACATACATCATATTAGTCCCTCATGTATGTATCATGCTAGCCCATTCATAGTAATGTCATCATAGCATATATCATCCATCATAAGAAATCATCCACACATGCATACACTCTATCATGTCACGCACCTATCACACATGACCATCATCTTTGTATCCATTATGTGACACACCATGTAAAAATATATCTCATACATCTTATCCAATGAATCATGTATATATGCATTTCATAACACTGCATAATCCTTGACATCATTATGTATAAGTTGTCATGCATCTTCATTTCATGCATTTTAGGTATGCATCTATAGGTCATTCACACTATCATGCAATAGTCGCTCATTTTGATAGAATCTCATTTTATCTGTACTAGTTGTATAACAACCATGCATTGCATTGATCATTTGCACAATTACTGTATATGATGCCATTTCATGTAGGAGTTGCATATACATATCTTTAGCACCATTTACTCCATACCCATTCATTTTATTCATATATGCAGGCCCTTATACATATTTTGGCATAAATCATCCACCATCCACATACATTTACATTGTAGTGATCACTCATGCACATATATATATACACCAATAACATATACATCATCATCATCTTTTAGTCAGTTAAGCAAAAACATGCACACTTACTTATTACTTCTTGTACACAATATGTATCATATAGTATTGTAAGAAGTTATGTGTCATAACACATATGTCCTTAGATTTACATTACCTCATATATAATGTATATAAATAAAAGTTCTCTTTATCAACTAAGCATACACAACACATACTTAAGCACATGTAGGAATTGCATTCATACATTCATGTATCATATCGCTTGGACTATACATCATGAATGCATATGTTAGGAATCATACGTCATGCTATTTGTTTGTGTATATGCCTTTTATAGATCATTCTTTTCTCAGGCTCACTAACCAACACACCACTACTTTCCTAACCAAAGGATCATCTCACCTCTACCCTTAGAGCCACCTCTACCCTTAACTATGGCTGATGATCAAGATGCCCCTATATCTCGAAATGAATTAATCATTGCATTAGATAACTTCAAATATGAAATGCTAGTAATTACCCCAGTAGCATTAGCTAGGAATGCTATTAAGGCCAAGAAATGAGATCAAGATGCTCCTCTCACACGTAAAGAATTCTTTAAGGCTCTCATAGTTTTTAAGCAAGAAGTGTTACAAGTTGTCAATCATGTCATAGCTGATGCAGTACTTAATGCTCATTGCTTTAAGAGCCACGAAATGAAAAAGGAATATCTGAGTAAGAAAAGGCCCCACTTTACTATACCTAGCTCCACCAACACTTTAACAATCAATAATAAAGGCCACCTTAACTTGATTAAACCCTTGTCATGGCATTTCAAGAGATTGGTATTAGATGAAAGCTGTAACCACTCCCATTTTGACCAGCTAAAAGTCAAAACAAGCCAGGCCATTGCTTTGATCTCTTTTGTGAATATCACCAACATACAAGTCATCACACAGATGAATGCTGGACTCTTCATGCTACTATTTAAGAACTCACCAAGGAAGAGTGAACCTCGCCCACCAGTTTTTTAATCATGACAAAGTTTCAAGCCTATACTTGAACCTTTCTTTTGTGTTTTTTAGAATGTTTTGTGCTTAGAAACATATCCTAGAATTCAGAAACTTCACCTTTTATCTTTTCAATGAAATATTCCTCCTTTTATTTCCTTTGTATTATATTTTTGCCATGTGATAGCACGCACATTGATAATATTGCATATGTGATGTTAATTCAATTATGACTAATTTGTTTAATCTTGGCATGTGATAACAAGAGTTTAGTGTAATGAGGTCCAAGATGTTTAAATCTGGAGATTAAGTAGACCAAGTTTAATTGCATTGAATGTCTTTGTGGTAATTATCTTTATGCACATGTGCTACTAAATAGCAAGCTACATCATAACCCTTCTTTGCCCTATTACCTTATCATACCACCAAACCTCATGAAACATGATTACCCTATGGTTCTTTCCTATGAACAACCAACCTTCATGAAGATTATAGAGGGGTTGATCTTTAGCAAAAATAGGTTACGCTAGTATAGGGGGCATCAAAGCATGAAATCTTTGTATGTGGCTTTGAAAAAAAACAAAAAAAAAAGAGAGCTTGCTAGTGTGAAAACCTCCATTCAAGAAGGCACATTAGGCAAAAGTCAGGCAGCCCACTAGTGTGAAAACCTCCTTTGGGAGGCATATTAGGCAAAAATTAGGGCATACCCCACTAATGCAAAAATCTCCTTCAGGGGGCGCATTAGGTTAAAATTAGGGCAAAGAAAAGACCCAAAAAAATAAAATAAAAAATAATAATACAACAAAAAAAATTATAATAATAATAAAAAAAGAAAAAGAATTTTGGCAATCTATAAGGAAGAGGGGGCATCACTAATCAATGACAAAATGTCCACCTTGAATCTTGGCAACCATAAAATCTTACACCACTCAGACGAGAACTTTGATTCACTTTCAAATAAAAATGGACACCTTCCCTAAAGACAACCAAAACCTAATTTTTCCCTATGATGAGCCTAAGGAAAGACTAATCTCGAAGAAAATTTTTTGTGCTTGAAAATGCATTTGTAAACACATTCATCAAGAGAGGCATAATACATTCATCATTTACATGTCTTTATTCAGCATATTAGATAAGCACATTTAACACATGCATCAGTCATCCATCATCTGACATGAGACATGCACAAACATGCATTTTTCATCATCATCATTAATACATTTGGACATTAGTGTTAGTTCATTCATATATACACAAATATTTTATCATCACTAGTTTATGCATTTACATTTTGCTCATGCCTTAATGTGTACATACCCTTTCATCTATGCATTTGACCCATGCATTTTGTTACAAAGGCTTATATTCAATGTTCATCATACATGATTGTATACAAGTATTTACATCACACAAATATACATGTAAAAAAAAAGAAGAAGAGGTTAAGTAAGCATCGCCATGCATTAGTGCCATGCCATATTTGTGAAGGAATTAGGATCATCTCATATGCATCACAAACATGTTTACATAGTATAAATAACACATAAATGCATATGCACTATATAAAAAAAGGATTCATGGTCACAAACATACATATTCACACATGTATTAGGCTTGTACATACATGCATACATTTATAAAGGCCTATCATTCATTCATTCTTTGTAGAAGTAGGCATATCTATCTATATGCTCACCCTTCCATGCATTATATACTCACATCTAAATCATGCATTCAATTTTCACCTTAAGCATACACGTATATTACAAACATTTGTGTTTGCATAAGCATTTGTACTCAAAGATGCATTTAACATACATACAGCAAGCATATGCTTTTGCTCCATATCAAAATAGATTGGCTCTTAGAAGCAGCCCTCTAAATCCGATGGCACGCAAAGGAAGAAATATGTTATTTCGATGAAAAGGAAGCAAAGTAGATTATGGAAGAGATATGTTCAAGGTCTATATACACATTGATTGGTCAGAAGCCCAAAATAGCTATTTGCTCTTTAGTGAAAATGATCAATTCTCAAGCCACAAATGACATTAAAATGTCAATAGAGCAAGCCTAAATCAGAGCTCAAGCATGGGACAGTTTTCAACTAGTTCAACCATGAGGAAGTTGAGCACTTCATGTGCCTATCTGCTATCACCTTTATCAATAGGAACTATCTTTGCATGAGATTTGGAAAATCAGTGAGAAGCCATACCAAGGTTAAGCTAGTATGGTAGCGATGCAACAATGTGATTTGGACATGAGGATCAAGGATACTTGCATGGCACATATCATTATATTCGGTTGAAACTGAGATTCGGCCACTCTATGCCTCAAGACATCTACTCGAGCTTTAGCTCTCCTTATATCTCTTTTTAATCTATCATTGTACATGGTAGCATTAGGACACTAAAAGACTATACTTCAAGAAGTAGACTACTTATGAAAAAATCATTTATGGGGCAGTCTTCATGATGATAAAAAAAAACTTTTCCACATAATAAAGCTATGACGTGAATTCAAAGTGCACTCACATACAACATGCATCCATGATGTCGAGGACCTTTAATGACTAACACATTTCATCTACATTCTTTCTTATGTAGAGGGTAAGCTGAATCTACTATGCAACATAACAAATGCACCAACATCAATCTAGCACCATTTGCTTAGTCGTAGGAGGCAAGAATGGCAACTCATTGTCAATAAATCTTTCTAAAAGCCAACTTCAGATGCAATGTCTCCAGCACTATCTGAAGTAGTAAGATCATCTTCAGGTGCAACGTCTCACAGCACTGCTCGAGTTTAGGTGCAATGTCTTATAGAACTGCCTAGACCAAATCATCTTTGGGTGTAACATCTCATGGCACTACCCGAGTTTAGGTGCAATGTCTCACAGCACTACTTGGACCAAATTATCTTCGGGTGCAACATCTCACAGCACTACTCGAGTTCGAGTGCAATGTCTCGCAGCACTGCCTAGACCAAATCATCATCAAGTGCAACATCTCACAGCACTACCTAAGTTCAAGTGCAATGTCTTACAGCACTGCTTGAACTAAATTATCTTTGGGTGCAACATCTTGTAGCACTACCTGAGTTCGGGTGCAATGTTTCACAGCACTGCTTAAACCAAACCAACTTCAGGTGAATATCTTGTAGCACTGCTTGAGTTCAAGTGCAATATCTTATAGCACTATTCGAACCAAATCAACTTTGGGTGCAATGTCTTACAGCATTACCCGAGTTTGGGTGCAACATCTCGCAACACTACCTAAACCAAATTAACTTCGAGTGTAATATCTTATATCACTACCCGAGTTTAGGTGTAATGTCTCACAGCACTGCCTGAGCGAAGTCAACTTTAGGTGCAATGTCTCCAACACTACCTGAGCCAAGATAACTTAAGACATAACATCTTTAACACTATCTAAAGTACAAAGTCAACTTTAGGTGTAACGTCTCTAGCAATGCCCGGATCCTATCAACTTCGATTGCAATGACTCAACTTTAAAACACCTACAAAGGGGTCACCCCACAAGGTACATGTCTCTTTCCTTTTCAAACTTTGGGTCACGTCACACACTCTATAGTTGCCTCCCTAAAGTTGAGGGCAACTATAAATACTGGGTCTCTAGGGCTCCTAGGTTTGGTTTGCCTAATGATGATGAAAAGGGCAAAAATCCTAATAAAAGGAGTTTTTTATGTCCGAATCAAAGATCTCAAAATTTTCCTTAAGAAAATATCAAAACGGCCATTTTCCAAGAGAAAACGGCCATTTTGGGAAGAATGGGCTATTTTCGTGAAGGGAACGGTCATTTTGGGCCCAAAACTACCGTTTTAATGGCCAAAATCGTTGTTTCAACTATTTTGGCCCAAAACAGGCTATTTTCACAAAGGAAACGGCCGATCAAAATGCCCAACAACCATTTGGTCACCAAAACTCTCGTATTGCCTACCAAAGCACTCGTTTTGGCTGCCAAAATGTCTATTGCCAAAACAGGCCGTTTTTGCAAAAGGAATGGCCGTTTTTAGCCGAAAACAATCGTTTTCATCCAAAACAACCATTTTTAGCCTCAAGAAGCATGTATAAAAGCCAAATGGGTTTTTTTCTTAATAAGGTTGGTCAAAAAAAGGCAAAAAAAACTCTTTCAACACTATTTTTTGGATTTTCTAAAGATTCAAGCATAGTTTTTCAAACCAGTCGAGATCTTTTCTAAAGGCAAATATACTCGATGTGTCAACTGATCCATATTTTAGACCTTGGCAGTTGCATACCTAGTGCAGTGGCCCCATCTTAGACTATCGTGGTTGCACCCATATATTGTAATAGCCTATCTCAAAAACTCAGTAGTTGCAACTACCTAGTATAGTGGACCACATCTAAACCTCTATAGCTGCATCCATATAGTCTAATGGCCTATATCAAGACCTCGATAGCTGCACTTACCTAATATAGTGGCCCACATCAAGACCTCTATGGCTGCACCCACATAGTGCACTAACCCATATCAATACCTCAATGACTACACCCACCATCATAATTATCCAAATAATGGCCCAAAATGACTAATACCTCTAGTAGCTACTACTCCCTTATTGACCAATCAACCTATCCAGTGGGTGTTTAACTAATAGGCCAACTCTACTTATTATTTATTATTTAGTTATAAATCATCTTATCAACTTAATATTCCTATTTATCTTACATAATTTTAGGTCATTTCCTCATACATTGTTCATTACACAATTACGAGTCATTTTACAAAAATGGTACTATTCATTTGGTCATTTACACTATTCATTTGGTCATTTTCCTCATGTCTCATTTATCATGACTTCATCAATGGCCATGCCAAATCATCGTCAATACATTTCATATTTCCTCAACCATGAAATGTTTTCATAATCCATATAATTCTTCCATTGTATAAAATCACTTATATATATCAAGTCCCATATTACTTTTCATGCCAACACATACTAATAACTTATCACATTATGTACATTTTCCATTTACACCATTACTTCCATATTATGCCATAAACCAACACGTTATTCACATATCCATTATCACTTAGGTATTTCTCATATTTCATGGTATATACATATTAGTTAACACATTTTCCATCCTTTTACATAATCATCATGTACCACACATGCCATGACATACATGACATACCATTTGGCCATATAAATACATGTATAAACACATGCTTTTCTCATCCCAATAGCATACATGTCATCATTATAACATCATACAAATGTTATGGCATGGTTAATTCCACCATACATGCATATAGAAACTCAAAATCACACTTCCATACACATGTTAATGCATGTACATATACATTCACATCATGACATGTATTTATCACATCAAATTCACATACCTAGGGTAGCTTTACACCCTTTTCCACTAAGCTAAGGCCTTTTCTCCCTTTGTTCTTCCCTATTCCTTCTCAAACCTACATATGTAACCCTAAACTTAGAAAATTCATATAAAATCCTATAGAGCTCCAAATCAAAAATCTAAAAACATAGGTTTTCTTAGAATTACTAAAGCTACTCAAAACAAAAATAAAAACTAAGAAAAAACAATTACACTCCAAAAGGTTACTATTCACTCCATACATATGTCTTCAATTTGAGGCCTTTTTTTTAGAATTTTAAGGGTAGAATGGATTCTAAGGATCATGGAGGGTTAAGTCCATATGAATTATGTAAAGTTTAGTGGTGAATTAAGGTTGGAAGAAAGCAAAAATGGAGGAAGGTGTGGAAGAAGATGGCATCGGCTTTGTGGGCTTGAAGAGAGGTGGAGAATGACTTTTCTTTACACATGTAGACCTCCCACATATGTAATGGTATATGTATTTGATAGATGGCATGGTTAGATCATGACATGTGACGATCTAACAATCCCAAAAATTCCAATTTCATCTTAAACTTTAAAAAATTTTAATAATTTTTTTAGTCTTTTAAAAATAATAGCTTTTATTCTAAAAATCCTTGATTATTCCCATTTAGAGCCTCATAATATTCCAGGCCCAAACTCCAATGGCAAGTGGGTTTACTATTCACTCACTATAATAAGAAATTTCAAAAATTATCAAACGACCTCAAAAAATTAAAATTCCTTCACCAATAGACTCAATAGAATTTTTTACCTTTAAGGTATAATATTTTTAGGTCTGTTTGAGCACATCCTAGAGCTGTCTTGATACAAACTCATTTAAGGTTACTATTCATTAGTTTACTACTTAAAATGAATAGTTGATTTTACTAAATTTTTAAATTCTTTCATTTTCCTCATTTTCTAGCCCAACAAAGTCTTATGACTAGTACAAACCTTTCTTTGGCCTTACAAAGGTGTCCCGACTCTCGGGAAACCTATTTAGCCTCAAAGATACTATTCATGAAACCTCAATTTATGGTCATTATAGGTTGATGTTAAAGTTCCTTCACTAAAGGTTGTCTTGGAAGCAAAGGTGTTAAAAGCTGAATGGGCAAGGGTTCGATATAAACAACTTATTTTGGTTAATGAAAATAGGCTCAAGGCTCTCTATCACATGCAATTATACCAAAGAAAGATTGTTAGGCTTATAATAAGAAAGTCAAACCCAGTTCAATCCAAAAAGGCGATCTTATTCTATAACTCACTAGACCATTATTAATAGACCCTAGGGGAAGTTTAAACCTAATTAGCAAGGTCCATACATGGTGAAAAAGATGTTAAAGCATGATGTGTTAAGATCTCATATCTAGAAGGCAATGAATTTTTAGAACCTATCAACCCAAACAAGCTGAAGAAGTATTTTTGTTACAAAAAAAGAGTCGCTAAGTTGAAAACCCTAAAAGGGGCAGCCTAGGCAAAAGTTAGGATGCCTCGATGAGGTGAAAACCTAAAAATAAACAATTCATGCAAAAGTTAGGGGATTAGAGAGAAAATATCCAATCAAGAAAACCTATCAATGTTGATTGGTAACGGTAGTATTATCAAAGGGTAACTAATATATTTACCAAGATTAAGTAGTTTAGTTTCAAAAATGCTTAGTTATGATCATTGGCATGCAAACTTCCATCTAGTGAGAAATATCATACAATTAACTGAACTTTAAAAAGTCTATACACAAGTCTTCTTTCTACATGTAGAAATTGCTTCATCACTCCTTCTCTTCAATTCTAGTGTCATGTTGTCTCTCGATGTACTAATAATCCAATCTTTGTAATTATTGTCTATACTAATGTTACTAGCTTTATGATTAGGCATATCTTTTAGCACAACATGATGTTTCCATAAGCCAAGAAAGGAGTGCAAGAAATGTTGTTTCGAAGATCCACCTTGAAAGCCCAAAGGATTAGAAAGGACTCATTGCATCAAGCCAAACTATCACTGAATTCGAGAAGGAATCTAAAATGTTATGTGTCTTAACCTAATCAAAGGAATACAGGTAGCATGACAAGATAGGGAAAAATGAAAAATCTTCTACCAAGGACATTTCCATTGAATTTCAGTAACATCACTAAGCCATTCAATCCACTGCTCGCATGTGTCAATTTTTTTTAAAGTCTTCCTTCACAATGATGATTTGGGGCATACAGGATCCAAAGCTTCTCAAAAGGAACCACAACCAGTTTTAGTTTCTCTTATAACCAAATCTAAAAAAGATGCTAGGTTAGAAATTCTAAAAAAGACCACCTAAGCAAAAGTTAAGGAAACCTGCTAGTGTGAAAACCATCACGTGCATGCTAGGTAAAACTTAAGGTTAAAGAAATAACAAATGGGCTCTTTAACCAAACTTGTAAAAGTAGAGGACTTCCAATTACAAAGTCGATATTGCCTTTGTTTAAAGCATCTAACCCTCATATGGTTTTAGCTAAAATGGCACTAGAAGGATTATGGCCTAAACAAATTTTAGTTAGAATTTGAAGTGCCTTAAAGTTACAAAACTTGTCCTTAAAGGTGACCATCAATAAGTCACCAAAAATGCATAACAACACACACCTTACCCACTCCACATAATTAGTGGGAAGTTAACCAGCAAAATCAAGAATTGTCTATAAAGAAATTAAACCCACATTTGGTATTATCTTCTAAGCCACTAAAGGAGAAACTCCCAAGACAAGTATAATATCCATAGGTTAATGATCTTTAAAAGATGGGACCACTAGAAGAACATCTAAAGCAACATTGAAATTCATGATGGCAGTAAATTCCTCAGGAGTAAGGACAATCTATTAATGATTGAAAGCAAATACATAGAAGATAGTATCCAAATAATGTATAGTGGCAATCAAAAAATTATGGTCTATCCTCACTTTCCTTAAGAACCGGAGAACAGAAAAAAGGGCAAGAATAGGTAAAGTCTAAGCCGCCTTCGAACCTAAGATTTGAAACAACTGTTGACTAAAAGGGAGAGACATAATAAAGTTAGTAGGCTTGGCAAGAAGAAAGGAATATTTATTGACCCAAGAAATGTTATTCCTGTTGTTATAAGGAAAAGGAATCCAATGCACATAAGGATGTCTACGCGGACTTTAAACTAGCTAAAGTCAATGTCATGGTCCATACAGACCACAAGACAAGTCCATACAAACAATCATGAAGTAACATAACCAAGTAGAATGATTAAGTTAGTACAGACCATGATAAAAAGAGTCTACACAGACCATATCCTTAGAGCATTGATTTTTGTCACAAAAAAAATGGCCAATCAATCTTCCATGAATTATAGACACCTTACTACTAAAGCAATACATTAGTCCTTATTGGATGAGTTAAGAATTATCCACTGACCAATCTCTAATGGGTTATAGATACCTTATTTTTAAAGTAATATGTCAGTCCTTGCTGGATAAGTTAAAGATTATCTATCGATCGATCTTCAATGGATTATAGATATCTTACCATACTATGTAATACCATGACTTATCATGGTTATTTAGAGGCAATCATTTGTCATGGTATTAATTGAAATGACACTGGACTATTAATAGCGATAACCTGTTATGGTATTAATCAGAATGACACTGGACCATTGATAGGAAGCTCATTTGATGAGATCATGAACATTCTCCCTAATATTATTGTGTATGTTGAAATAGATTACTTGAGAAGGGTCACTAAAAATATAACACTTGGTCAGCTTACACTAATTGGTACAATAGACGGTGTCCTATATATCAGTGACAAAATGTCAAAGAATGCCATTGGTCTTCAACTCCCTAGTTACATGGATGGTCAGGAACTTATTACCATAAGGAAGGTCATGTAAATAAAAGAGATGTTTTTATATTTTCACAAGGCAATGTATTTCATTGTAAAGCTCTCATGAATATTAATTCTTGTGAATTCATATGCAAAAATACAAAATACATTCAAACCAAAGAATATATACATTCAAATGTTCTAAATGTTTATATATACAAAAATAAATGGCCTATTAACAAAAAAGAGAAAAGGTAAGGCCACTATCATCTTCATTCTTCACTCTCACTCTTCGTGTCTTCATTGTCTGAAGATAGAACCAACTTTTAAAAAAATTTTAGGGCCCTTAGCTTCCTTCAAATCTCACAAAGTGTAGTTGTGACATCCCCTACTAGATTTCTAAAGAAACCCGATAGGCGATGCACTTCCCAATAGGTCACCCATCCTATAATTGCTCCTAGTCTACACTCCTTAACACTTATAGATTATTTAATATTTGATCCGATATAGCTTAACTTCTATGTCTATCCCTTAACTATTCTTATATGTTGTATAACAAACCTAAAAAATCATTGAACAGACCGCCTACATGTTTACAAAAAAGTGGGTAGCACAACAGCTACTTGGGTGACATCATGAATTTTTTTCACCTATAAAAATACTTCTAATATCATTATTATTAATTTATCTCCTTCAGGACCCTTTTGGTCCACTTAGTAAAATCATCACATACAATATACACCCACTTATTACACAAGGCCTCAGGCCCTAAATCATCAAAAAAATCACAGAAATAAACCATTCAGATAAATGACCTATTTATATATATCACCCAGACACTTATATATACAGACAATAGCAGCTTTTAAGCATGTTGAACCCATAACCTATAATATTTACTTGAGTGCCTGCTAAACATAAAAAAAAAAAAACACATCTATATACGCTTCACTGTCTAAGCTGCTACATTGCATAATCCCCGAGGCTAGATTGCTTATCTCTATAACCTACACACCAAAACACTAGTATACTGAGTATAAAGCTCAATGGTGAATTCAATGTATTAAAAACATGTCACATGTAGACACTCAGATGTAGCAATAGGCTACAAGTGTATAAATGTAATACAGGAAATAAATTCATACAAGTGACATTAATTTTAGTACTCAATCTCCCAGTTCATTTAATTATAGTTATGCCACTGTGGTATTTTTAGTTAATTTAATCATTCTATGATTTGACATCAAATCTACTTTATACATTAATTTAATTTTATTTTATTTAATTTAATAGGCCTGACTAGATAGACTACACTTAAATACACTAGACCAAGAGGGAACTGGAAGTTATGCAATGGCCCATATTCTAGACCCCGACCGTTACACTGGCCCAGTCTGATAGTAGGGATTAGTTCACTTGAACCTCCCAATACTAGACAAGAGATAGTAGGGATTAGTCCATAAACCTCCTAATATCCCAAACTAATCAACAACAAGTAATTCCAATAGATAGCAAGGAACAGTTCATAAACCTCCCAATATCTAAATAATCAATAGCAGGTCACTCTATGGATAGCAAAGATCAGTCTGTAGACCTCCCAATATCCAACAATCATTATCAAATATCTAGCAACTGTAAATCCCTAATTAATCAGTCAACCCATCCAGTGGGTGTCTAACTAATAGGCCTTCAGTCTTTATTTTATGTCTATTTACTTACTGATCATCATTTGATAATATTTGTAATCCATTCACAGTGAGTTATGAACTTATTTCCACAATCAAGTTTTGGCCCAAATAGTTATAGAACTATTTTGGTCCTACCAGACAATTACAGGTCATTCTCAGACAATAGTTTTATATCCCTTTACTTGGCATTTTATAAGTCTAATTTAAATCCAATTCATGTCATAAATCTAGGACTAATTACATGCAATTCAAGTACCAATTATGGGTTACTTTTTAAAAAGTCAATTTAATAGGACAGATATAGGTCACTTTCCCATTTTCATACATTATTATAGGCTCATGGCCACTATTCACTGGCACTATTTCAAGCTAAAACAACTTGCCATTATAGGCCATCTATCATCTCACATTATACATCTTATAATGCTATTCATATTGGCCCAAAATGCCATTCCCATTTCATTTTACATATGGTACAAATAACAACCCAAGTTTAGGCTATTTTAGGTCCCTTTTGCTTATACTTTAAAAGTCCATTTGCAAACCATTTTACACTCTAATTCTTAGTCACATTTTTCAAACCAAGCTTACCATTTTACACGCATTATTTCCATTCTTGATTACACATACTTCATGCCAATTTCATGCCATGCATCACATGCTCATGACATCATGCTAATCATACACACTACCTATCATAACATACCATACTTACCATGTATCCCCATGGCACACATACCTCTTGGCCATACATGTTTTATAGCCATATGCATGCATTTTTCCATAGGTTGGCACACATACACATCATATATTATCATTCTAGCATATGTATACAAGTATATACCTCATCCCATGCATGCCATGCCATTACAGAACCCATACATGTCTCGACCACACATACTATGCCATGACACACTTACACATGCTTCGACCATATATGGCACACACATGTACATGTATTATTTCACCAAATTCACCACTTATACATACATTTTTATACCAACACCTAATTTCTATCATGATTCACACATCATATACACAATATAAATGCTATAAATCCCACTCACACCTCTCGGCCATATCAAATACATAACTATTCCTATGTTTTCTCATTAATTCTAACCCACACACAATATCTACATGCCAACCATGTTATTTCCCATCAAATACACCATTCATACACATATTATACATGATTCACATGCCAAAGTCCTTCATGGAACCTCTCGGCCATACCACACATAATCTATGATCATGCCTTTTTCAAAATACACATACACAAACCATTAAATCCCATAACATACATATCATTTATCATCACATACATGTTATACCACATCACACACTCACACACCCTCTTACCTAAAGAGAGGCCATGCCCTTCCATGCACTTCTTCTATCAAACCATCCCATAAATCATTTATTTATCAGGGAATTAACATCAAAGTAAGCTTAATTCACTATTACACACACACTAACCACCAATTCCATATAACAATTCCACACAATGTACACTTGAAATAGCAATGACAAGCCTCAAATACTTTAAATTCACATACCTTGTAACCTTTGAAGCTTTTTTTACACCTTAACACCCTTAATTCCCCTATTGACCATCACTTACCCTTAAACACACAAACTTGAATTTTTAGCCACTTTCTTGTGTACACTTAGTATTTCATGAATTTTCTTAAACTCTAGGCTTTCTTATAGCCTCCCAAACCTTTAAGAATTTATTCATGACTCATTAATGGAATTTTTGGTGAGTATTTGAGAGTAAATAGAGTTTGAATGGACATGAAAATGGAGGAAAAGGGAGAGAGGAGGCATCAAGTGGAGGATGAAAGAAAAAAGAAGAAAGTGGTGGGTAGAGGGTGGTCATTATGGAATGGATGCCCATGTGGCACCATGACCCTTATATAGTGGGGCTGCGTGGCTTTGGTGGTGACACATGTCACTCGAGCTTCTTGAAAATGCACAATTTCGGCTAAAATTTTTGAAAATTTTAAAAATTCACTTAGACCTCAAAAAATCATTGCATTTATTTTAAAAAAACTTGATTGGGCCTATTAGGGCCTCATAAAATCTCGGGTCAAAATTCCTTCTACAAGATAGTTAACTAATTTCTCAATTTGCATGAAAAACTTAAAATTAAGGAAAAATAGCAAACGACCTCAAAAATTAAAAATTCCTTCATCAATAGACTTAAGGGAATTTTTAACCTTTAAGGTATGGTATTTTCAGGTTTATCCAGGCACATCCCAAGTCATTCTTGGCCCAAGTCCATCTAAGCCTATGATCTACTAGCTTTTGACCTAAAATAATTTATTAGTTCTACTAAATCTTTAAATTAAGTCATTTTTATCATTTCTAAACCCCCCTCAAAGTTTCATGGCTAGTACGCCCTACCTCAAGCCTCGTGAAGGTGACTTAGCACTACAAGCACACATTTCAAGCCTCAGAGGTACTATTCATAGAGCCTTGATATATAGGCATTATAGTTCTTCCCCTCTTAAGAAATTTCATCCCAAAAATTACCTAGAGTAAACAAATGCAGATATTGACTTTTCATTTGCACCTTAAATTCCCATGTGGCCTCTTCTATATTGTGGTGTTTCCAGAGTACTTTGACTTATGGAATAGTTTTATTTCTCAACTGCTTCACTTCTCGAGCTAGGATTTGTATTTGTTCTTTATTATAGCTCAGATCTGGCTGTACCTTAATGTCTGTCACTGGAACTACATGGGAATGATCTTATCTGTACCTTTTGAGCATTAAAACATAAAACACACCATGAATTTGTTACAACTTAGGTGGCAAGGCTAGTCTATATTGCTAATGGTTCCACTTTTTCTATAATTTCATATGTCCTAATAAATCTGGGACTTAATTTCCCCTTTTTACCAAATCTGAGTACTTTCTTCCATAAAGATCCCTTCAAAAACACATTTTCACCCACTGCATATTCAATGTCCCTTCGTTTCACTTCAGCATAGGGCTTCTGTTTGTTAGTTATAGCTTTTAACCTCTCTCTGATAACCTTAACTTTCTCCTCTACATCTCTAATTAGGTAAACCCCTTAGATTTTGCTTCACCTAACTTTACTCTAGCACAAAGGAGTTTTACATCTTCTGCCATATAGTGCCTCATAAGGTGCTATGCCTAAACTAGCTTGATAATTATTGTTGTATGCAAATTCAGCTAAGGATAGGTATTGGTCCCAACTACCTTTAAATTCAATGGCATAGCTACACAAAATATCTTTTAATACCTGTATCACCCTCTCTGACTATCCATCTATTTGAGGGTGAAAGGTTGTACTATAAGTCAGTTTGGTGCCCAATGCTTGATGTAATTTCTTCCAAAACCTGGAAGTGAATCGAGGGTCTCTATCCGAAATAATGGCTACTAGTACACCATGGAGTCTCACGATCTCATCTATGGATAGTCTAGCCAATTTCTTCAGAGAATAATCCATTCTAATAGGGATGAAGTGTGTTGTTTTAGTTAGTCTATCTACAATCACCCATATAGCTTCACACTTATTCCTAGTCATAAATAGTCACAATCAAAGTCCATTATAACCTTTTCCCACTTTCATTCTAGTATTGCTATAAGATGCAACAATCCAGAAGGAACCTGATGTTCAGCTTTCACCTACTAGCATGTCAAACATCTAGCCATGTACTTTACTACCTCTCTCTTCATACCTGACCACTGGGATTGAGGCTTTAAGTCTAAATACATCTTTATACTACTAGGGTGAATAGAATAAGGAGCTTTATGTGCCTCCTTCAGTATATGTAACC
>CANXYI010072916.1:0-10231 GCA_948208565.1 Hura crepitans
ATATATATATATATATATATATATATATATATATATATATATGGTTCTTTAGTAAGAGATATAAATATCAGAGTTGGATTAACGTTATGTGTTGCCTCACATTTGGGTTCAGCGATCAGACTAGGTAAAAGGTGTCACAAAAAGTCCCATGTTAGCTCATCCTTTGACTTGTACTTTGTGGCACCCCCTACCAGACTGCTGAAGAAACCTGATAGGCGATGAACTTCCCATCAAGTCACCCATCTTGAAATTGCTCTCAATCTACACTCTTTAACACTTATAGTTTATTTAATATATGATCATATACTGCTTAAATACTTAGTCTATCATTTAAGTGTTCTTACTCATGGTATAATAGACTTACAAAATAATTTAACAAACCCTTAACATGTTTATAGAAAATTAGGCAACACAACAACTACCTGGGTGACATCTTGAAATTTTTTTCACTTGTAAGAGCACTTCTAATATCATTATAATCAATCTATCTCCTTCTAAACCCTTCTGGTCCACTCAGCAACATCATCATATATCAACATACACTTATATAATACACAAAGGGCCTTAGGCCAAAAATCATTAGAAACCATAAGAATTAAACATTCAAATGTGCAGCATGTTTATATACATCTCATATATACTTATATATATATAGACACTAGTAGCTTCTAAGCATGTTGATCCCATAACCTAATATATTTAAACGAGTTCCTACTAAACATAAAAAAAAAACACATCTATATACCCTTCATTATCTATATTGCTGAATTACTTGATCTTCGAGGCTGGACTGCTTACCTCTTTAACCTGCATACCAAAACACTAGTATGCTTAGTATAAAATATAGTGGTGAATTTAATTTATTTAAAACATGTCACATGCAAAGTGCTCAGATATAGCAATGGGTTATAAGTGTATAAATGCAATACAAGAAATAAATTCATGCAAGTGACATTAATTTTAGTACTCAGTCTCCTAATTCAACTAATTATAGTTATACCACTTTGGTATTTTTAGGAAATTTGTTTATTCTATGATTTGACATTAAATATGTTCTGTATATTAATTTAATGTAATTTAATAGGCCTAACTAGATAGACTATACTTAAAAACACTGGACTAAGAGGGAATTGAAAGTTGTGCAGTGGCCCAAATTCTTATCCCTAACACAATATTGGCCCAATTTGATAGAACAGATCAATTCACATGAACCTCCTAATACCAGATAGGGGATAGTAGGAATCATTTTGTAAACTTCCCAATATCCCAAACAAATTATCAGCAAGTCACTCCTATGGATAGTAGGGACCAATCCGTAGACCTTATAATGTCTAAATAATTAACAAGTAGGTCAGATAGATAGTAGGGATTAGTCCGTAAACCTCCCAATAGCCAATATCATTATCAAACCTCTCCAATGGATAGTAGGGATTAGTCTGTAAATCTCCCAATATCTAGTAAATCATCACTAAATATTTAGTAGCTACTAATCCCTAGTTAACTAGTCAACCCATCTAATAGGTGTTTAACTAATTGGCCATATCTTTATTTTATGTTCATTTACTTACTAATCATCATTTTATAATATTTAGAATTGAATGATAGATAGTTATGAATTTAATTCAATAGTCAAATTTTGACCCAAACAATTACAAGTCCATTTTTGTCTTACTAGACAATTATATGTTTGTTTCCTAAGCAAATTATTAGACAATTTCTTAGGCAATTCCAAGTCCAATCTAAGTTCATTTTATATCATTATTCTAAGTTTAATTAGGTTAATTTATTGGCCATTTCTAGTCTAAGTTCCAATTAGGCATTTTTCTAGGATAGTTATAGGTCATTTTCTAATTTTACGTACACAGTTATAGGTTCATGGTCATTATTTTCTAGGCTTTTTTCCATGCCACTGCAAAACCTTCTTAGCATGCCATTATGCCCCCAAAATCATTCATTAAATGGCCTCAAAAGTGGCCACAAATTACATGTAAAATGTAACACCCATGTTCCAAGGCTCCATAAATAGTGCCATAGGGTCCGAGAAGTGCACTCGAGGTGCCAAGTCATTGGCACATAAATTGAGGTAGTGACACTAGTCATGAAAATTCTAAAGGTCATAATTTGATAAAAAGAGCAAAATTTAAAAATTTAGTAGAACCAATAATTCATATCAGACTGAAAGCTGCCTATCCGGGCAATAAAAATTTTTCGGGTCGGGACTGACCCAGGATGTGCCCAGACGGACCTAAAAATAGTTGACCCTAAAGTTTAAAAATTATACTAAGTCCAATGATGAATGAATTTTTGAAATCAGAGGTCGTTTGAAAATTCTCGTAATTTTTATGTTAGCACGTATATCGAAGCAATCTAAAAATTGCCATATCAATGGAATTTGGCCATGAAAATTTATGAAAATGTAAAGGGGATTAAAATAGGAAATTTAAAACAAATGATGTAATTTTTAGAGATCCGAGTGAATTTCTATGTATTTTTTAATTTTTCTAAAAAATTAAGATGGTTCGGGTACCAGGACCAAGTAGGCCCCAGTTCATGCCAAGTGGGCATGTAGGTTGCCATGTGGCAAGAGGTATGAGACAAGTGTATTTTTCCACTCACATAAAAGAGATCTCTTCCTCACTTTTGTCTCGAAATCTCGATGCCAACTTTCCCTTCCTAGGCTATATCTTTCTTCTCCGACAACCAAATGGGATGATTGTAGTCTCTAAAAATTCATGCAGATGTTAGGCACTATGAGGAATAAGAATAAGGCTAGAAGGAGCTGTGGTTTAGGAGATAAAAATCAAACAAGAGGACATATTTAGAGTAGTCTATAACAGTTTGTGTAAGGTGAGTTTGAGTGATTCTTTCCCTTTCCCTTCGAATTTCTAGCAGTTAATTAATGCTAGGATGTACCTAAGACATGTATATATATGTGTATGATGCATTGGTGGTAATAGGATGTCATTTGGAGGCTCACGGTGAGAGGAAAAGGTCACCGTGGTGGCTAAGGCTAGCAGTATAGGCTTAGATGGGAATGACACTTTCAAAGTGATATCTAAGTGAACCTAAAGCCTTTTCTTCATGTGTTTGGGTGCCTAGGCGAGTGAACATTGAGTTAAAATGGCTAGAAGTATGAATCTAATGTTGATTCCTTCATTTGTGAAGTTGATTAAGTTAAAAGTTTAGTGGAATTGAATGTGTTGTTCTTAGTGTTTGCATAAGTGGCCTTAAAATGCTTGTTGAATTTGTTATCTATGATTGCTTCGATGGGTAATTTGCTGCCTATTATGAATATTCAATATGTACTTAGCATGTTAAGGTATGAATTATGAACATTTAGGTATGGGAATCACCACGGAGTGTTTAGTTTTCCTTGTACTCATGAGCTAGCATGAATGGGTTCTATCGATTTTGCTTTGTACCTTAGCCATATTGGCTTAGAATTGAGATGTTATGATCATTTTTGAGTTTAAGGCATGTAAATATGCATGAAGTTGGAATTATAAGGAAAAAAATGGGAATCAAATCTATTTTCCCTAAGTACCCCAAAGCATTAGGCATGGCATATTGATATGAAGTTTAAAACTATTAAGTACTAATTAAGTGCATTATTTTAGCTTGATTATTGGTATGAAATAGCCATGGAATTTGCTAAGTATGTGACTTATTAATATAGCAATATACACCTTGGAAATGTGCTTTGAATTGGCTAGAAAAACTTGAACTAAAATATGTATTTAAAGCTTAAAATAATAACTTAAAAAGTTGCTCAAATAAGCCGATAAATTAAACTTTAATTATGCCTTTGAGAGGCTAGAATTAAATTATATTTTGGCCATGAAATTTACCTAGTTCTAATTAGCTTTAGCACCAAGATTTTGGCTATGGACTTGGCCCAGTTATAGTTGGCCTTGTGCCTAGAAAAGTATTTGAAAGAATAGTGAAAACTAAGTTAAAATTGGACTTAAAAGATTCCCAAAATCTGACTTCCAAAAGTGGTCGAAAAAACCTTTAACTGTCTAGTTGACCTCTACCTAAACCAAAAATGTCACTGGATAGGAAGTATTAACCTTTTTAAGTGGAAATGCCTTGATAAATCATAATATAATATACCTCAAATTTAGGCAGCAATAGACCTAAAAATTGTTTTGGAATTTTACCCGGTAGAGCCAAAAAAGTGGCAATACCAATTTGAATAAAATTTTAAAGTATAAGATAAAATTTTTAACTATCTATTTTTGAGACTTAAATATTATAAGAATAATTTTGGCTAATAAATGAAGTTAAATTAAGCTACTCGACCCATTGGTTAGACATCCACTTAATAGGTTGACTAGTCAACTTAGGGTTTTATAGCTTCTAGTACATTGGTGGCTGGAGAGGTCTATGGACTAATCTCCATTATGTCACCTAGTTATTGATTATATTCATTGGTCACTAGAGAGGTCTACGTACTAATCTCAATTATGTCACCCAGTTATTGATGGTGATTTATGGCTAGGGAGGCCTACGGGCTAATCTCCATTATATCACATAATTACTCTTATTTGTGGTTAGGGAAGCCTACAGGCTGCTCTCTATTATGCCATACAGTTACTTTTATTGTGTCTAGGGAGGCTATAGCTGATCTCCATTATGGCACACATGCCGGTGCAGTGGCGCACCAGTTTATTATCCCTTTAGATCTAGTGTCTTAAATTAAATATGAAGTTTAAGCTTATTTAAATGATGTTTTCTCTGAAAGTAGTAAAAATACAATCAAAGGGTATTTTAGTCATTTTCCACATATAAGCAAATTTAAAGTAATTTTTGTAAAGTATGCTTGCTAAAAATAAAAATACTTGTTTTAAATGATTTATTTGAGTAAAAAATGCTATTTTCGGACTAGATAAATACCCTAGGGGTATTTTAGTAATTTAGCACCCTAGTGAATAATTAAGTTATATAATCAAGTAAAATCATTCTTAAATTGCACATGTAAATTAGTCATATTATACCAAGATTAAATTGTTTTTAAGTTCACCATTGAGTATCTCATATACTCAGCATACTAGTTTTAGTGTGCAAGTACACAATAGTGGGACTTGCCTCGTAAAGTGTGACAATAGTGATTCAAAGGATACTAGTAAAGACTTTGAATGTAACTTTTATACAATTGCATATCCATGTACATAGGTGGGAAATGGGTAGGAAAATGTAACTAAGCTTTGGAAATGTAATGTAATTAAGTGAATATGTCCTATTGATGTAAATAAAGTAACTATACATATTCTTTGGTGAATGTATGATTATGTGTGATATTGATGCTAAAGTGAGCCTGAGGCTTTATATTTATGCATGTTTATTTATGGCCTAAGGCCTAAGTTTGATGTGTGTTTAGGTTGATGTTAGACTGAATATAAGGGACTAGATGGGGTCCAAGTGTTGTGATTTGTTTATAGAAGTGTTAAACAAGCTTGTTTAAAATTTTGGGTTAGGATTCGGGTAGCCATTTTGCTACTAGATTTTTAGGTTGTATCTAAGTGTTATTAAATTTCCTCTGTAATGACTGGATCATATTGATCCTAACCTAAATGGACCATAGGAACTGACGGTAGTGGTTTTCATATCAAATAGAATGATATAGAGTGAAATTAGTAAAAGTTTAATAAATGACCATGGGAGAAGTTTTAAGATGGGTAACCTGGTGGGAAGTATGCTGCTTATTGGATTTCTTCAAGAATCTAGTAAGAGGTGTCACATTTGGTGGTATTAGAGCAAAGGTTCAATATTCCTTGGTAAATTACATGGATATCACAGAGTTAAGTTTTAATTCCTTTAAACTATTACGCTATCTGAGCTGAGAAAGGAAAGTCTTATGTAATACAAAAATGACTGGTCTAGTTGCTCGAAGGAGGGGCTATAGAACCAATTGGTTTGATAAGCATAGTATATAGAGAGCAAGTTCTATATCAGCATTTAAACCCAGTTATGTTGCTTAATAGCCAGAGTCAGGAGTGGCTGACTGATAATAAGGGAGAAACCCTATCCTATTACTGTGAAAAGTAGTACATGAAAAGAACTTATCAGATTTTTAAAGTATGTTGAGGAGATTATTTCCAATGACATATATACAGAATATAAGAGATTCCATATAGAATTGAATGTAGAATTAAGGATATAAACAACTAAACCTCAAAAAGATGGAGTTGGCAGTATTAGCACTAGTTACATGTGACAAGAAGAAATGGTACCAGCAAGAAGAGACCTCTTTTAAAGAAAGAGGTAGAGCACTATGGGATAGCCAACTACAGTACCAAATTGGTATGACAAGGAGAGAAGGTTAGTTATAGGCATAGTTTTAGGCTAAGTTCCAGTACTAGAGAGGGTACTGGGGGTAAAAGTTAACACATACCTAGAGCTCGAGCAGGCTCCTATTGGTAGACTTTAATTACCTTCTTAGGTTAAAAGTACTCTTTGTACAAAGGATAACAAGAGTGGATCTCCCATGTGTAGTTGTTGTTAGAAAAGGCACTAGGAGTAGGGCAGAGGAGACAAGTGAGAAAAATGTCTCCAATGTGGTGTTAGAGGCCACCATAGAGAAAGTATTCTCAGGGATAGATAGAGAGTGCTTAAACCTAAATATCTAATGTTACATCCCAAAATAGGGGTTAGAAATAGACTAAAGGAGAGTAGTCCAGTGTTAGTCAGGATGTTAGATATTAAGGCTTGTGCTTCAGCCAAGCAGTGTATAGTGAGACTAAAAAAGTGGCTATAGCACTAGATGGTATGACTAGTATGTTATTATTTAATGTTTTAGTCTTGGCTTTGATAAACCCTAATTTAATGCCTTAATGTCCATGTACTACACTAGCACAGAATAGATAGATAGAGCCTGAGTAGTTTGATGTAAGCATTAGAGTTAACAACCCTATGGGGTAGTGTGTGATTATAAAAGGGGTGTATAAAAGATGCCTCTAGTAATTTAAGGGCATGGATTGTTGTTTGTCTGACTAAGTTATATTTCAATAATTAAGGTACTTCTAAGATGGATTAGTTTATTAAGTATTAGTCTGTGATTCAGGGTAACTAGAGGAAGTTAACCCTCTAAATAGTATAAAGACTATTAGAAATAGTGGATGGAAAGAGAAATCCTTTGGACAATCTTATCCTTGTTATCAAGATATAATAACTCCTTTAGAGGGGAGAGGCATGTTTAGCCTAAGGTATTGATCAGATTAACTTAATTTTGATCTAGCATATCTATCAATTGAAGCTTAGTTCTCTAATATATTCTTATTAAAGTACCAGGGTTATCATCATGGAGGAAACTAAATTCTAAAGTAGAGGTGTATCCTAGTATTGCTCTAGTGTTTATTATTCTTCAAATGAGGGCATCAATTGAAGTAAAAGCACTGAGAGTATAGCTACAAGAGCTAGGTGATAAGGGTTTTATTAGACCCAATATAATTTCTCAGTGAGTGTTTAAGCTTTCTATGTGAAAGAAGGATAGATTGCTTGGGTTATGCATTACCTTAAAAGTGACTGAATAGAGTGAGTGTGTAGGATTAGTATCCCCTGTTCTTGTGGACGATCTTCTTGATCATTAAGAAAGGCTAGTTTTCTTTATTTTAAAGTTGATATGAGATCTGGATACTATCAATTGAGGATGTAGGGAAGCTAATATTGCTAAAATAGCTTTTAAGACTCAGTGAAGACATTATGAGTCTTTAGTGATGTCATCAGGGATCACTAATGCCTTAGTAGTTTTATGGATTGCAAAGGGGCAAAGCTTTTAATTGTAGGTAGACCAAGGGAAATGGTCTTCCTAAATGATCTTTTGGTGTATTCTAGAAACTAGAAAGAGTGTGAACAACACTTAAGGGTTGTGACAACAGACCCTGAAAGAAAGATGGTGGTGTGCCAACTCAATAACTGTGAATTGGGTGGCTATAGTTTTTCTTTGGACCACATAGTTTCAATAGAGAGAGGCGAAATTAGCCTAATAAAGGCAAGGCAGTGTTGGAATTGGAACCCTTTGGGAATATAACTAAGATAAGGAAAATTTTTAGGCTTGGTTGATGTTACAAACAGTTGTAAGAGGACTTTCATTATTGTTACTCTATTGACTAGACTAATCAGAAAGAATGTACGAATTGTGTGGGATAATCAATGTCAAGATAGTTTTGCTAAGTTAGAAATAGAGGATGATAGAGGCTCTTATCCTGATTCAACTTGAATAGGGTAAGGACTTTATTATGTGCAGGGATGCTTCACTGAATAATTTGTTAGGTGTTAATGCTGGACGGAAAGGTTGTGGCTTGTGCTTTAAGATAGTTGAAGCCACGAGAGAAGGATTATCTTACCCCTGATTTAAGGTTAGTTATCATAGTGGTTGTGTTGAAATGTATAATGGCACTGGCAATTTAAAGAAGAATACTACATAGGTATAATCATCAAAGCTTGAAATATTCCTTTACTTAGGAAAAAGGGACCTGAGATAGAGAAGTTGGGTAGAGTAGATTTAGGATTTTGATTGCCTGATTGACTATTTACCAGTGAAAGCTACTATGATAGTAGATGCTAAATGTAGGAAATTTAGGCTGACCTTTAGAGATTATAAATGTCGGGTTACCAGTTATTTCAAAAGAGGTAGTAATGGCTAAATTGCAAGTGATGTCAGATTTTAGATAGCAAATTAAAGAGAATCAGATGAGAGACAAGTAGATGGTGCAAAAAATTATCAAAGCTGAAGAGGGAAAGACCACAGGGTCTTAGTTGATAGTAAGTGAGTAGTGGATTCATCATAATAAATTGTGTACATTTTGTATAGAGGATCTAAGTTACAGATGATTAAAGAAATACATAAGTCTCCTCATTTTATGTCATTCAGGGAGGAAAAATTTGAGCTTGGGAATTTTATTATCTATTGTTTGGTATGGAAAAAAAATATGGTAGAGTATGATATCAAGTATTTGACATGCCAACAGGTAGAAGCTAGGCATCAAAATCCTTTTGAATTATTGTATGTTATAGCTATACTAGAGTGATAATGAGAAAACCTAACTCTGAGGCTTTGTGATGGGTTACTATTAACCAAAGGTATATGAAAGGTTGTATGTGTAATTGTTGACAGATGATCCAAAAAATCTAAGTTACCTAATTAAGATGGATTAGTTTTTAAATAGGTTGGCTAGACTATAGGGTGATGAGACCATCAGATTTTATATTGTGCTAGTAACTATCATTTAGATAGAGATTTTATTTTACTTCTAAAGTTTAAAAGAAGTGTAAGAAACTTTAGGCACCAGAGTAGCTTATAACCTAGTTGATCATCGTATGTCTGATGGATAATCAGATAGGGTAATACAGATATTTGATAATATGTTGTGAGACAATGTTAATAAGCTTATGGTTAACTAATATATGTATGTGCTTACATTCTTGGTAGATATTGCCTATGATAATAGTAATCAGTTTAGTTTGGAAATAGACCCCTATGAGGCATTGTATGATAGATAATACAGGACCTTTCACGTTGAAGTGAGATTTTAGACGTAAAGTCTTCGGAGTAGACTTAATTAAAGAGGCTAAATAAAAGTGAAATGAATTAGAAAAAGGCTGAAAGCAGTATAATTAGACTAGAATTTTGTGCTGACTTAAAATAGGAAACTACTGAATATTCAATTAGGGACAAAGTGTTTTGGAGGATTTTCTAAGGAAATTGGTGAAGAGGTTCGGGGAAAAAGGTAATTAAGTCCCAAGTTATCAGACCCTATGAGAGTACTAATAGGGTTAAGACCTTTAGTATACAAGTTTACATTACCACCTAAGCTATAACAATGTAGAGTGTTTTTATGTTTTGTGCTCAGGGGGTACAGATTGGATCAGTTACATATAACTCTGATAACAACCAATTGAGGTATAGTTGGATATAAGTTATGACTAAGAAACAATTTAGAGTATGGCTCATGAAACGAGATAATTATGGAGATGACTTTATATAACTATTATAGTGTTATAGAGGTATAAACTACAGTGAAAGTTACCTAAGAGTTAGACATGCAAGTGGGAGCTTAGTACCCTACTTTATTTGCTTCAAGTAATTTTAAGGATGAAATTTTCTTAAAAGGGGAAGAAATGTAATGCCCATGTTTCAAGGCTCTATAATATAGTGCCACAAGGTTTGAGAAGTGCACTTGGGAGGCCCGATCACTAGCACATAGACCGAGGTAGTGACACTAGTCATGAA
>CANXYI010073036.1:0-18058 GCA_948208565.1 Hura crepitans
TGAAACCTATTTTGAGGAATTTTGATTCTTCTAGAGGGAAGAAATAAATTACAAAAACAAAATAAAGTAATTTTTTAAAAACCTATTAATACCCTAAAAATCTATTTTCCTTCCACCATTCCCATTCCCTTCCTTTTCCCTCCACTTCCCTCTCCTTCTCCACAAAAACCTGCCACTCTCTCCCTCTCTCTTTCTTCTCTTTTTTCTTCCATCTCTTTCATACCCATTTCAAAAAATGGGCTTCGAGAGGTAAATCATCCCGAGATGAAATCGTAGACACCAAGATTGCCTTGTTTGGTAGAGAATCTCAAAAGGAATTGGGATTTCCTTCATCAGGTGAATAGTAACCATCTTGCAATTAAGTAATTTTCTTTTCTTTCTGATATTTTTCCTAAGTCCCTTAGGTGCTTAAAAAGCCATTTATAAGGTCATTTTAATTTTTGGTTAATTATTTGATTTTATATAGATTTTCTAAAATCGAACCTATTTGAATTCATAGGTGAGAATTCAAACCAGGCTTCCTCAAGCAAAGAGAAAGCCTAGGAGATCTATGAGCATACTTGACTACTATTTTTGGTATGTGTAATCACTTTAAAATGAATAAAAATGCTTGGAAATTCATTATGTGTATTATGTGCATTTATGGCATTCTATGCATAATGGCTATTAGAAGTTTAATGCATGAGTTAGTTAAATATCATTGAATGGTAATGTTAGATGATATAAATGTGTATTATGGATGATATATGTGTGGCTTGTAAAGGCCAAATGCCTCATGTTTGTTATTGAGCTTGATGTTAAGTTATATGCCATGATAAGAGCTAAAAATGGAAGTATGGAGTAATATGCTGTTAATGCACTTGCATGAGTTTATATATGATTAAATAGGTGTGTGTATATATATAGGGGTGGTTGAATGCTTCATATGTGGATATGAGATGTTTTAGGTGTTATGAGGGCCTAAAGTGAATATATGGGCAATGTATGTGAAAATGAGGCATAAATGCATTTGTGTGTGCCTTAGTGTAGTTTCATGAATGAGTGCGTGCATGTGGGAGTGGCTGAATGCCGCCTTAACTTACATATGGACTTTTTCCATGTAATGAGGCTTTATGTGACTAATATCGATACATGCCAATATTATGTGTAAAATGGCATGTTAATACGAGACATGGCTTTTATGTGAATGTTTGATGCATTAGGCATTATAAGAATTAATGTATGATATTGATGCGAATTAAATGTGCTTGAATTGAGAAGTGCATATATGATGTATGTTATGGCCATAAAAAGGTCTAATGGTGCTATAAATGGCATATTGAGCTTTTAATGAGAATATTGATTCATGGATGTGCCTTATGATATTATTATGAGTTAATAAAGCTTATGTAAGCCTAAGTTGGCTACATGATATGATTATGTGACATATGATATGGCCATGTATTCTTTAAGCCTTGCTAATGTGCAAAATAGCCAATGAGATGAAATGATGTGATGATATGATGTAAACTATGTAAAATGTATAATTGGCTTAAATGACATATTATGATGAGTTTGATGATGCCTATATAGTTAGACAACCTAGTTTTGATAGGTTAATTAATTAACTAGGATTTTTACTAGCTGTTAGCTTACTTTCGGGTATGAGATGTATGAGTCAATGCTCTACGTGCTGACGGGCATGAGTGCCTATAGGCCTATGTTGATGTATCTTTAGATACAAGTGCCTACAAGCCTATGTTAACGTATCTTTAGATGTGAGTGCCCACGGGCCTATGTTGATGTATCTTCAGATACAAGCACCTATGGGCCTATGTTGATGTATCTTTAGATGCAAGTGCCTACAGGCCTATGTTTACGTATCTTTGGATGTGAGTGCCTTCGGGCCTAAGTTATCTATTATTTAGTCTTGGTTAGTTGTCTCTCTTTAATATGGGTATATACTAAAGAATACAAAGACTTGAAAATGATGATGTGGTATAAAGATGTTGATGAAACCCGAAATTTGATTATTTCAAGACTGTCTACGACATGTAATATATGTTCTTAAGCTTTTTATAATTACCTAAATGAGTATGTGCTTATTATGTAGAGATATATGCATATGTTAAGCTTATGGCTCGTTTTATCTATGTTGATGATAGTTATGCTATGTGTATGAACATATTGTGGCATATGCACATTTCATGAAATGCTTATATATCGAAGATGCTTGTTGGCTTATAAATCATATTGCATGCTTACTAATGATAGCATGTTAAACAATTGATATGAAATGAACAATTACATGATATAATTAGCATATTAATGTTGAAGTGATTACACCACTAAGTGAAAGCTTAACACATTGCTTTATTTGTGATGTATGGGTAATTGAGTAGCAGATTAGAGTTAAAGCTGTTGCCCATAGGAGAGAACACAAAGACTGCCCTTTTTGGGTACTTTTTGTTTTTATTTTGTAAAATGGTCAATGATGTAAATACAAATAGTGGCGCTCTAGTGATTCCAAAAGGATTGGGCCTCATATGTAAACATGGGTCAGTTTTGTAACTTAAACTATATTTATTTCAAAAGATTTATATTTCTTGCATGACTTGTATGATATCTCTTGATATTGCAAGTGAGAACACTACTTGTGATGAGCCTGAGGCTCTGTGTTGTTTTTATATTGATGGAGGGTCAGGAGAACCCATTTGGAGTTATGTTGTGATATATGTTATTTTAGAAGTGTTTTTAACATGTTTACTATTTGGGAAAGTGTCTCGGTATAACTGTTATCCTATCAAATTTTTGACATGATAACCCTATTAGTTGCCTCGTAAAGTATGCCAAATGGTTTTTAGTATTTTTACAACTCTCTAAGTTAAAAAATGTTTTAGTTAATAAAAGTTTTATTAAAATTGGGTTTTATGGATAATGGAATCGGATATCAATATACATGCACACTCTCTATTCAGGGCTGGTGTACAGGTCAGGTAGAGGGTGTCACAAATAGTCTAGCACTCTTGTTTATCTATAAGGGAGTGGGCCCAAACCTATGTATGTGTGGACCTGAACTTGTATGCTAATAATATAGATGCTAAAAAAAATTGACATGTTTGTAATGTAAATGAAGTTAAGATATTTTGAATGATGACATTTTGTACATGTTATATGTGTGTGGGATAGTGATGTGATTAGAAGGATCATATGGATCAAGTAATATTGATGGATTATGAAATGATATAGAAGTGTTGATTTTCATAGGTTTTTATTAGATAGTGTTGCTGGTCAGCTGTTATGTTGTCGAATTTTTATTGAATAGACTTATGGGTTGACTATACCTACATAATAACTTAACCTCTATATTAAATAACTAGTATACATTTGAGAAATGTAAAGAAAATAAAAAAAGATAACAAGATTAATAAGGGAAAATAAGTTAAAGTTAAGATGAAAAGATGGTGTGTCATCTCTTACTTGGGTTTGGCAATCGGATCTGGTAAGGGGTGTCACATTTAGGGTATTAGAATAGGTTTAAGTAGTCCTTAGGACATAAGGTCATACATGAGTGCCATAGGATTTAAGTTGTATATTATATGCATCCGCACTACTTGAGGCTTATAGGTGTTTTTTATGTATAGATCAATGATGAGACAGACTACACCACTAGGTGAGGGAGATGAAGTTGAGAGTCATATGCCAGCTATAATGAATAAGCCCACGAGGGTTAAAGCACAAATACTTAAAAATGTGAGGCAAAAAGCTCAAACACAACTAGGATTACTCCAATAAATGGTTGATCTTTCAAGGTAAGCTACAGCTATTGCCGTTCCACCTCTGCCACCTGTGCAACCACAACCATCACAGGTCCTTTAGAAAACATACTTAGAAAGGGTAAAGAAAATGGGAGCTGAGAATTTTCTAGACATAACATGATGATCCAGTTATAGCTAAATATTGCTTAGAAAGAACCATCAGAATACTTTAGCAACTGAAATGTACCTTATAAGAGAATGTCATGTGTGCTACATCATTATTACAAGCTGATGCATATAGATGGTGAGAAACAGTGAGTGAAAAGAAGACATAAGAAGACCTAACTTGGGAGTTCTTCTTAGAGGACTTTAAGAAAAAAAAACATCATAAAATATTATCTTGACAAAAAGAGAGAAGAATTCCTTGATCTAAAATAAGGAGATAGATCCATTTTGAATATGAAAAAGATGCAAAAGAAATCATGCCTACAAAAATGGAGAGGTGTAAGTGATTTGAGAAAGGGTTAAAAAATGACAATAAGCTATAGGTAGCAATGATGAAAATCAAAGAATTCTTATCTTTGGTATCAGCAGCTTATACAGTAGAAGATATATTAAAGGAGAAAAAGAAGGTGCATCTCTAAAAGAAAAAGGGCCCTTAGTCAAAGTTAAGTGAGTTTAACTCTAGAAGCAACCAAGAAGCAAAAGGGGGATTACACTTAACCATAGTAACAAAGTCGCAATAGAACATAACAATTTGGATAAGGATCTTAGAAACAAGCTTGAGCTCCTAATATAGCGACAGTCAGTGATAGAAGTGCACTTAGTATACCATATAAACATTATGTTAAGAGACATTCAGGGTTTTGCTAAAGAACCGTACTTGAGGCATGCTATAAATGTAGTTCTCAAGGTTACATCTTTAAAGACTGTCCAAGGTTCCAACTTACAGATACCCAACATCAAGCATCATTACCCATATCTCTAAAGACTCAAAGTGAAATTAAATGAGGAATAAGAATAAGTGGTTAGAAAATTAAGTCTAAAACTATGCAAAGAGCAAAATCTAGGGTTCCAGTTAGACAAAATGCCCTTAGGGCATAAGAGGAGCTAGATTTCCCTAAAGACACACTAGGTACACTTTATTGATATGTCAAGTATTTAATTTAGTTACCCTTAAATTTGTAAAGTTGAGTTATAGTGATATATGTAAGATAAGAACTTAAAAAGATAATGGATGGGATACAAATAAGAGTTTATAATTGATACCAATATAAACCCTAGAGGAATTTCGACGGTGAAATTCTTTTAAGAGAGGAAGGGTGGTTACACCTTGACTTTTGGTCCAATCTTTTTCAAGCATAAAATTGGAATTAGAGGGAATCATAGAGATTAAAATAGTTGTAAGGACTGAGTAGAGTTGGTATGAATAATGGAGTGAAAAATGAGTGAGGGATAAAATGGTCATTTTGTAAATTGTCAAAGGTAAAATTAGAAAAGAGTGGTTTAAGGTTTATAAAGGAGTGGAATAAGCATAGAAGCATGAAAAATATGGGTACGGCATGAGACAAAGAAGAAAGTGTGAAAAAGGATGGGATTTGAGAAATGGTCTTGTGAGTAGTGACATTGGATCATGAATAGTGATTCTTGAGATTCGAGTAAACTAACTAGACATGATGAAAGAGAATATTATAAGATAGTTTTGGGTGAAATTTAGAATGGAAATGAAGTCATATAAGTTGTTAAAAATGTCGTTAAAGATTCTATTGCAGTATCCTAAAGAATAGTAACTTAGTTGAAGCTAAATGATAACATATATGATTTGAGCTCAAAAAATATGAAAATAGCATGATCTAATAGTAAAAATTCTAACTAAGGTAGTGGTATCGAAATTGGAATTTTCTAACATTAAGAAGTAATTAAATTAAATTAAATTAAATTAAATCACAATTATTTAGTTTAGTGGGTTCCTCTTAGTTTTAAATTATGAAATTCTCGGGACTTATTGATTAGGGAATTTTTAAATTTTTGGTGTCTAGAGAGGAATTTATTAGAGCCTTAACATCTAAGATTTAATTTTTAAGGGATATAAACTAATGGGAATTAATCTTAGCCATTGGATTTCAACATGGCAAGATCATGGCCCTTGGTTGCCATGGGGTGTAACCACATGGGATCAAGTCATTGCTTATCCTTCTCCTCTATCCATGGCCAATGCCATTTCTATCTCTCCTTTTTTGAATTTTTCTTTCTTCCAATCCCTAAATATAACTCTAAACCCCAAATTCGTACTCTAAAGCTGATCCTCATCAAGCTTAGACCCCTAATTTGGTAAGGAAGTATGGAAAAAGGGAAGAATTTAAGGTGAATTTAGTGATTGAATAATTAGGGTTTCTAACCTCTAAATTGGTAAGTGGTGTATTTTAAAGGTTTAATAATTTTCTAGGTAATTAGACACATTAAATTTAATGATTATAGCTTTAATTTCAAGTTAAGTGTTGATTGGAATTTTCTATGGATTTTTCTAATGAAAAATCTATTATGTTTCAAGTGGAATTTAGAGACAAGTTAGGGAAAGGCAAAGACAAGGTGTAGGAAGGTCTATTAGAGTCTAAAGGAGCTAATTATAAGTGTATTCAATGATTTATGTATTATTTGATTATTGCTAAAAAAATTCAAGTATAATTGCATGAATAGAGATTATGAATTACATGTGTGTGTGTATGTAAAATGCATGAATAATGATATAAGTAAGTCATGTGAGTGGTTATCTAATGATCTAAGCATGAATTTAATGATAAATGGATGGGTATTTATGATATGTTGAAATGGCCGAATGGTATTTGTGCTTAAAATGAGGTAATTGGTGTATATATATATATGCAAGGTAGGAATAAATGTGTAATTAAGTGTTATGAATGGTTATGTTATAATGTGTGAACATATTAGATTAAAAAGAAACAAGTAAGTGGGAGAAATAGTGATGGCTGAATGGTGTGTATGCCTAAGTTGGTGTAAGTGGTACATGCATTGTATAAATGATATTATAATTAGGTTATGCAGTTTTTGTCTTATGCATTAGATATGAATTAGATAAGTATATGGAAATAAATGGCCGAATGGTAGGGCTAATAAAAATGGAGACTTGATTTACTTTACTCAAGGATAAATAAAGAAATGGGGACAAATAAAATTTGAGAAATATATTAATTACTATATTATATAAGAATTGAAAGGAATTAGGAAATATTTAACATGTTATGTGATATGGAAGTATGATGGTGATACATATGGAAATGTAGGAAGTATGTCTAATGCTTTGAAACTAATAAATGAGTAAGTATTCAACTACAAATGAAGTTAGGTAAAACCAAGCTACCTAGTCATATGACTTATAAAGAAAAGTGCATAGTATAAAAAAATGAGATAAGTATTCTAAGATTAGATTTGTGGTAAAATATGTGTGAACATAGAAGAACAAACATAATGGCAACGATCCTAATTATGTGTATTAAAGCCCATATGAGTCAGACACCTACTTGATAGGTTGATCAATCAATAAAGGAATTAAGGTAGCTATTAGGATAACCTTGTAACACCTTCTACTCTATCCGTTATCTAGACAGGATAAGAGACGTCACTTCCTAGGAGCTCACCCATCTTAAAGTTGACTCTGCCTAATCTCATTTAATTGGATGAGAAATGTCACTTATTTTTTTTATAACTAGTACTATCATTTAATGCATAATATCTTCATTAAACCCTCTTTAAATGTTTTATTTAATTATTAGTGGCTCTGAAGTTTTCTAAGTGCTTTAGTTCTAACAAAAATCAAGTAGCATAACGGCTGTCCGGGTGAAAACCTAAAAATTTTAACCTATAAAAAGGACACTTTTATATTTATCTCATCCATAACTCAAAACGTAGGATCCTTCTAATCCATCACAGACATTAATGTTATCATCTAGTAGTAATCCATAACCAAACTTAAATACACGTATTAATTAACATACACTATGCATCACGATTATTACATATCATAATTATTATAGTATAGCCCATAACCATAACTCTATGCATGAGTGCCTCTATGTAAAGCATATAAGTCATAAGTACAAAATTATACTGAGAGACATAGGTTGAACTACTACACTGCTGCTGTAAGGCTAAGTGGCAAACACTATCTACTCTTACACATTGAAAAATCAATATGCTAAGCATATGCTTAGTGGTGAATTTAATGATTAATGCAGAGGTCACACACACACACACATGCAATGCATTCAATTGGGTAAGCATCTCATGTAAATAAACTAGTATATATATCTTACAACTCAAATTACAAATAATTCACAATCTGACAAATTATTTTAGCCCTCAATCTATTGATTAATTTACATTTCATTTATCATTTATTACTAGCCCTTAGTTATGTGGCCCATATCTAAGAGACTACACTTTAAACACTAGATATAAGGATCTAAACTTGTGCAAGGGCATGCATTTTAGACCTCAATGGCTGTACCCATCAACAAGTCTCAATATGTGCAGAGTAAACTATCTTAGAACCTCGATAGCCACACTTGTCTTAAAGTTTGTGCATGGGTCCTCATTCTGGTCCTTGATAGCCGCACCTATCATCATGTCTCATAACTCATGATATATGTAATGGCCCTTGTGGACCTCAAGGTAATTGCACCAACATAAACATAATATGAATATCAACATCATAAGTGCAATCAAGCTCATAAATTAACACGTCGTGACACCAAAGTGTCCTAGTAGCTATTAACTCCCTCGTTGACTGGTCAACCTATCTAATAAGTGGTCTAACTACCTTAACTATTATTTTATTTAAGCATCGATGCTTAATTAAACATTCATTTTACATTAATCAAGTTTAAGTGTTAGCATGAACATCTCCATTTTTCTTAAACATCAAATCTCAATTATCATCTCTTTCCTTTTTATATTACTATGCATATATATTCATTCCCTTGTAGTAACTCTTTATACACAATTATACTTATGTTCCTTATTCATTCCATATAAATTTTTGTGTGATTGATTAATTCCTTATTAATTATTCGACCTTTACACAATTAAGACCATAGCTCCTAATTTCTTTTCATGTAATAAGTATCTCATTATTTTATGACTTAACCTTCCTTTACATGTTAATAAATTCACACCATGAAATATATATCCACTAGCATATCATTAAGCCATTTCAAGTAACCTATACCAAATTCTTGTTCTTTTCAATACATATATTCTAAATGTTTCACATTACCCAAATAATAATATGTTATATATTTCATACTTAAATATCAACTACACCTATTTATTCATGCAAGGGGTACCATTCGGCCACACTAGCTTCACCCACATATATGGTAATTCTCTTCAATCTTCCATACCATTTAGGCTTTACACAATATTTATACCTTATCCCCACATATTACTCATACATACATGCGTATTTACATGTAAACATACATATGGCATACATATACATACATGCTTAATTTATAGAAATAATAAAATTCAACACACAAATCATTAAATTCACATATTATAAACTTCAAAACACCATGAAAATGCTCCTCAAGCCTTGTCTCTCTTATCCCCGACCAACTCTTTCTTTTTCTCTACAAACATAAGCAATTTATATCAAGAAAATTCTAAATAAATTCTATATGCTTCCAAATTAAAAATTAAACCTAAGAATATCTTATGGAACTTAAATCTTACTCTAGAAAATTTAAAAACTATAAAAATAATCATTACTGCTCACCTTGTTCACTATTCACCCTAAGTAGATTTCTCTCCTTTTAGGCCTTCTCAAAGCTTTCCCTCACAAAATTAGTGACTAAGAGATTATAGAGGTTAATTTAGTCTAGTTATTGAAAGAATTTTGGTAGATTTAATGGATGAAAGAAGAAAAAAGAAAGGGTTTGGGAGAGGAGAATGGTGTCAGATGATGGAGGGGGAAATGAGGTGAATTAGCTGATTTAATTTGACTAAAGTCAAATCTTATATAAGGCTTTAATGGCTAGATGTATGACACATGGCAAAAATCAATGGTTAAAGTTTATTCTAAAAAATTTTCCCTTTCAAAAATTCATTTTAAATGTTACAAATTTCAATTAAATTAGCTAGTTATGCCATAAATTATCAAAATAGGTGGTTTAATTATCCCTTAAAAATCATGATTAAATTATGAGAGGAACTATTTATTTTAGGCAATAGCATCATAAATTAAATCCGTTTAATTACCTCCTGATGCCAAAAAATTTCAAAACCAGCTCTATTAGCTTAGTTAGAATTTTTGACCATCAAAACATGCTACTTTTGGAATTTTTTAAGCACTTTTGAAATATTTTATTGTTAAGATTTAATTAAGTTACTATTTATAGGACACCGGTAAGCAAACTTTACTTCCATTTTTATCCACTTAAAAGGCTATAATTTTGTCCCAAATTTCATCCATAATTATGTTATAATTAATACTCCTATTCAATAATGTTAGTGCATCCCAGGTTTCGAGAAATACTATTCACTATTCACGAAGTACTATTCATAACATCGAAAATTATGAGTAGTATAGTTCTTCCCCTCTTAAAATAATTTCATCCTTGAAATTACCTAGAATGCATAAGTGAGGTATTGTATTCTTATATGCTCCTTGCTCTCCCAAGTGGCCTCTTCAGCTTTATGGTGTCTTCATAGTAGTTTTACTCATGGGACTACTTTATTTCTCAACTCTTTAACCTCACGGGCCAAAATATGCACTAGTTCCTCTTCATAAATGTAGTTTGGTTGCACTGTAATTTCCTCCACCGGTAATACATGAGAAAGGTCTGTATTATCTCAATATAGACATATGAAATACATAGTGGATTTGCTATAATTTTAGAGGCAGATCTAGCTAGTAGTCTACTAGCCCTATATGCTTTGTAATCTCATATGGACCAATAAACCTTAGGCTTAGCTTACCCTTCTTACCAAATCGAAGCATATTTGTTTACAGTGACACTTTAAGAAACACTTTCTCTCTAACCTCATATTTAATGCTTTTTCACTTTAAATCTGCATAAGATTTTTGTCTATCTATAGCTGCTTTAAGCCTTTCTATGATGATTTTCACTTTTTCTTTGGCATCTATGACCAAATCGAGTCCCATTAATTCATTCTCGCTTAGATCGCTCTAGCTTAGTGGAGTTTTGTATTTCCTTCCATATAATGCCTCATATGGTGCCATGCTCAAGCTAGCTTGATGATTATTATTGTATGCAAACCTTGCAAAAGATAGGTAATGATCACAACTTTCTCTAAATTCTATGGCATAGCTGCATAACATATCTTTGAGTACCTAAATAACCTATTTAGTTTATCCATTAATCTAAGGGTGAAATGTGGTGTTGAAGGTTAAATGAGTACCCAAGGCATTGTACAACTTCTTCCAGAATCTTGAGGTAAATCTCGAATCTTAATTTGAAATAATAGAAGCTGGTATTTTATGAAGTCTCATAATCTCATCAATGTATAATTGAGCTAGCTACTCCAGTGAATAATCCATTTTCACTGAAATAAAATGTGCTGTCTATGTTAATTTGTCTACTATCACCCATACAATATCACATTTACTTCTAGTCATGGGTAATCCCATCCTGAAATCCATGGTAACTTTTCCACATTTTTATTCTAAAATTGCTATAGGGTAGAGCAATTTAGAAGGAACTTAGTGTTTTGCTTTCACTTGCTGACATGTCGCGCATCTTGTAATATATTCAGTCACATCTTTTTTCATTTTCAGCCATTAATAGTAAGGTTTCAGATCTAAGTACATCTTCAAGTTTCCTAGGTGTATGGCATAAGGAGCCTCATAAGCTTCTTAAAGAATTTGTTTCTTGATTGCTTCTACATCTAGTACACATAGTTGATCATAATAATATAGATAACTATCTACTCTGGTTTTAAAATCTATAGTCTTCCCCTCTTAGACTTGGCTCATAATTTGCATAAGTTAATCATCTTACATATGGGCTTCTTTCACTTGCTGAATTAAGCTAGGTCTCACCCGTAGTTCAGCCAAAAGGGTCCCATCACTCTCATAGCAGAACTTGGCATTCATCGCTTGTATAGCTGTAAATGAATTTTTGAGTCAACATATCTGCTGCCACATTTGCCGTTCTTGGATGGTAGTCAATCAAATAATCGTAATCCTTTATTAGCTCTATCTATCTTCGTTGCCTTCAATTCAATTCTTTCTAAGTAGGGAGGTATTTGAGACTTTTATGATTTGTATAGATGTAGCATTTATCACCATACATATAATGTCTCTACACTTTTAGGGCAAAAATAATAGTAGCCAACTATAAATCATGTGTAGGATAATTTTTTTCATGGGATTTTAGCCGTCGAGAAGCATATGCTACTACCTTCTTACATCAACACTGCAATGCCTCGAAAATCCTAATATTTAAGAAAAATACTTTCTAGGATAAATAGTGTTTTTGAGACCTAAGATGCATTGAAGTCACTAGATAAAAGTATTAAGCATGAAATAATTTTAGGCAAAGTTTGAGATTAATTGGAGTTCATTAGAGTGGTTAAAAATGCTAAGAAAATTTTTATGGCAGCGTCTTAGAAATAGTAACTAAGGTAAAGCTAAATCATAAATTAATTTCAAAGTTGCTCAGAAAATTATGAAAATTATACAACTTGATACTTTAAAATTCTAATAAGTCTAATGGCACTGAAATTGAAATTTTTAGATATCGGGAAATAATTTTTTAAAAATTCAGGTAATATAAAAGTAATGAAATTAATTAGTTTTTTGCATTTTTTGAGCTTCGATTTTTAGAGGCATTTAGGGAATAGTTAAAGTGAATTTATGCAAATAAAATGGCTATTAATTGGGCTTAAGAAGAGAAGGAAAAAGGGGAGAAAATGAAGTAAAAATACACATAATGGTGAGGGGTATAAATAGTAAACAAAGAGTTAAAATGGTTAACATTTTAAAAATACTATTCCCCTCTCTCCTTCTCTACCAGTCGATGGGACAAGCTCCTTCTCCCCCACCATTTTTTTCTTCATTCTTCCATTAGAGTCAAAATCTCCCCATTAAAATGAAACCAAGTAGCCTTCATGCCCTAAGACACCTCTAAAAAGTGGTATTTCGGAAAGAGGGTGCTTGAAATTGTTGGTTTTGCTATCATGTGAATAGTAACCTACTTTTTATTGGGTAAAAATTTTTTATTGGGTAAAAATTTCTAACTTCTACTATTTTTCCTCGATAATATGGGTGCCCAAGAGAGGATATATGGTCTTATATTTATTTTTGAAGCTATGGTTGATTTATTACATTTTTTCAAAGTTTTATTCAATTAATGTTAACGATTTTTGAACCAAACCGCAATAAGGGCAAGGCAAATGTGTAGATAGGTCTTGGGGTTCCCTCTCAACTATTTTGATATGTGTAATTGAAATAAAATGTGTGAATTCAATTAAATTCCCTAATTTTCCATATTATGCTTAATATGCATTACATACCTATATGTGAGTATGGCCACTAATGTCATGCATTAATTGTGTTGTATGGCATGTAATAACTATACTAAGGTGATTTGAATAATTAGAATGAATTGAAATTAAGTGGAAGTGCTAAATGTGCCTAGTGTGATATGTGATACCTAATATGGAGTATAATAGGCTTAAATAGCAAAATATTGTAATTTAGGTGAAATGAGCACAAATTATAGTTAATTCTCATATTTGACACATATATGTTTGTATAAATGTGAGAGAAGGTATTAAAGATGGAAAATGCTCATAAAATGCTTAATTAGACTAGTAAGACATAATATGGGAATGTGCCTTAAAGTGTGCATTTAGGAGTATCACATAAGTTTTTGGCATGCATGAGTGCCTTATATAACTTGTAATTGTTGTAAGCTATTTAAGCTATATGGTGAGTTAGCCGAATGACATATAGTGCCATGAGTGAGTATAGTCATTTGGTTTGGGATGCCTTAACATGTGTAAATAGGCCATGTGTGTGTGTGTGTGTCATGACATATGGTGGTCTATTATATGTCATTAAATTTTAAGACAAGGTTTATGGTAGAATAAAAATGTTTTAGGTGCTAGATAATATAAAAAAAATGATATTAGAGGTTTTGTTTTGAGTATGGCCGAATGGCCAAAAAGGAAACCTTATATATATATGTTAGCATGAGCTAAATAATGAGAAATAGATATGTGTAGCTTAGTGGCTAAAACCTCTAGAGGGCATAAAGGCATTTAATTTTTGATTTTATAAGTTCATTTGTATTTAAATAAGTCATGGGTTATGGCTATGAAGCTTAAATGATGAATGAGATGAATTGGGCCTATAATAGCTTATATGGCCGAATGGCATGTAAGTGGGCATATGTATGATGGCTCATAATTTGTGATTATTGAATTCCATGCATGTTTCACCCATTACAATGATTGCAAATATGTATAATAGCATGAAAAATAGAGGTTTATGATAAAAAAATGGATCTTAGACATGAAAAGAGCTAAAAATAGTTCTCTAAATCACATTATACCATATAATGAGATGATGTACACAAGGCATAAATTGACCTAAATGGATTTATGGCCTTAATAGAGTGTGTATGTGTATAATACATAAAAATCCATAAATGAGATGGATAATGTGAGTTGTGGTGCATATGGCATAATAGTGTGTTAAAATGAGCGTGAATGCTAAATATGATGTTTTTAATAAAAATGAGTAGTTTTAGTCCTGAAATGGCTACAACTTGTAAGTTTAAAGCTATGCAAGCTTATTTAATAATGTAAAACTAAAAATAATGGTTTTTAGCCCATGAGATTCAACAACTTAAGAAATGGATAGGTTGACCGATTAACTAGGGGATATAATAGTTGTTAGGGCACTTCGGTGCTTAGATGAGATCCAAAGGGTCACTTTTAGTCTTACTTATGGATATGTGTGCTAGGATCTTTGGATCTATATGGGTGCAACCATAAGTTCCTGTGGGGGAAACCATTACACAACACATGTGGGTGCAGCTACAAGGTCCTATGGGGGAATCCACTACATAATCTATGTGTAGCTAGTGCAGCAGCTAAAAGGTCCAAAATGTGGGCCACTATACAAGTTATGATCCTGTTATCCATAGGTTTGGGGTTATCTCTATGGGCATATGTTTAGATAATAAAGCAAACAATAAGAGTATTACATAATGCATGTCATGGTTTTAAATGATAGATAAGTGTATGTATGACATGGAATGAAATAATTTAGTAAATTATTGGTTTTACATGTTATTTTTCTATACATGCATGATATGGATATCCTTATGCATGATGTAGGTCAATTGGACATGAATGTGGTATATTATCTTTTGTTTGAATGTTATGCAATATGTAAAATGATTATGCATATAAATGAATGGCACTTAACTATGGCATGTTAAGAATGATAATTAGCACATGTTATTTTAATTACACCATTAAGCATTTACTTAGTGTGTCATTTGTTTACAATGCATAAGTAAGAAGACTACATTTTGATACTTGAAGCCTCAAGATATCAAGACCTCTCAAGAAAAGGCTTTCTTTTGGTAAAAACTATTTATATAGAATAGTTGTGATGTATAGGTTGCACTTAAATGTATAATGTAAAGGAATGGGCCTAACTTGTGTCTAAATTGTAACTAAAGGTTTCTTTTTGGATTTCAAAGTATGTAAACCTTATTATATTGTGAAAATACATGTTGTGCTATATGATATCTCTTCCTAAGGTTGAGATATCCTATGTTTGTGTTTAAGTGTTATGGAGTGATAAGAGGATCACCTTATGTTGGTAGAAGTGTGTGAATGAGTTTTAAAAGTGTATTTTTATGTGCAGGTTACTATTCAAAATTTGGGATAGTGCCTGGTATAGCTATTATGCTCCTAAAATTTTAGCATAAGGATTCCTAATTTTGAATATGTAACACTATTTGAGAAAGGTTTTTGAAAAACCCGTATTTTCACACATTATATTTTAATAAGAAAGTTTTATAACAAGTTAAGGGAAATAGAATGAGTTGGGATATCTCAATATGCATGCATAGCTTAGTTGGGTTTGATGACTGGCTGATGTCCGAACTGGGTAAGGGGTATCAAAGCTCTGATTTAGGGATTCCTAGTTAACCTTTAAGTGCTTTAGATGTCTAGAGTTTACATCAAATATTATTAGATGTCGAGGCTTATCAAAATTTTTTTTCTTAACTAAAGATACAATGAGTGCTTTGGCACAGGGTAGTGAGGATGAAGTTGAGAATCATACTTTGACTACGGTGGCACCTAAGGCCTCGAGAATTGGGTTTACATCTGTGGGCATAGTAGGACATGCACAGTCTGTAGGATAAGTTTTATCAGTGTTCTTATAGGGATACCTTAGGTGTTGATGCAAGCTACTGGTACTGCTCTACATCCAACACCATGATAGCCTGAGGTATCTTTGGCCCTTTAGAAGACCTACTTAGAGAGGGTAGAGAAGATAGCGGTAAAGGATTTCAAAGGAGAAGGTAAAATAAAGCCTGGAAAGGTAGAGTACTGGTTGGATTGCATTGAAAAGATCATGAAGCAGATGCAGTACATGCCAGAAGAGAAAGTAATATGTTCCACCTCACTTCTAAAAAAAGAGGCATCAAAGTGATGGGAGGACCTTATTGAGTACAAGATAGGATCAGGTTACATAGGATTTCTTCTTGATAGAATTCTAAAAAAAGTACATCACAGATGACTACCTTAATGATAAGAGGTAACATTTTATGGATCTAAAGCAGGACCGGATGACTATTGATGAATATGAGAAGGAGTTCACCATGCTTAATAGATATGCTAAAGGCACCATCACTACTGAGATAGACAAGTGCAAAAGGTTTGAGAAGTGTCTGCATGTAGAAATTAAGTCTCAGGTGGTACCAATAAAGATCATGGATTTCTCCTCGTTAGTGTCAATTTATAGATCTACTGAGGGAGTACAAAAAGAGAGGAAAGAATTATACTAGAAAAAGAGATTAGTTAGTCTAAAAGCATCCATTGCTGCTCCATAGCTAGGGAAGAAGTATAAGGGATTTCAGTATGGTTTTACGTAGTAATCTTAAAAGCAAGGCTAGTCTTAGAAATTAGCTAAGAGTGGAAAAGAGAAATTTAGGCAGCTGCAGTTACAAGTAGCCAGTACACCAATATTAGTGGGCAAAAATGATTCAGTTCCTTAGTGTCCGACCTATTTTAAGATGCACAGGGGAGAATATTAGAAGAATAAGCTAGGTGTGTGCTATACTTATGGACAGTTGAGTCACTTTCACATGGATTATCCTTAGGGATAGAGTATGGGTTAAAGATTAGCACCTGCACTTAATAGAGGCTAGAAGGGAAGTTGAGGAGAGAGAGCTGAGGGAGCTCAAAGAGATAGATCAGAGTCTCAACATGAGCACAGAGCTCTTACTTATCAGTATGCCATTAGAGCTAAGGAGGATGCTAATAAGCTAGATGTCATAGCTGGTACTTTTCTCCTCTTCGACTTGCTTGTTTTAACATTGATAGATCCGAGGTCTACATATTCGTATGTTTGTACATCATGGGCATGAGACCAGGGGTTAGTTTCAAAACCACTTAACTAGAGATCATGGTTTGTAACCCCAAAGGCCAGTATGTAATAGTTGACTGAGTGTATAGTGATTGCCCTTTACTGATACAAGACCACTAGTTTCTTGATGACTTGATAGAATTACCATTTGATGATTTTAACTTGATATTGGGAATGGACTGGTTGTCTAATTATCAAGTGATTTTAGACTGTAAGCATAAAAGGTTGACTCTCTAAGCTGATGATAAGTCTAAAATCACAATCATTAGAGAGAATCAACTTCTTGTCAAATGTGATATCTATAGTCATAGCTAAACAGTTGATGAGGAAGGGTTGTCAAGCATACCTTTCTCATGTGTATGACATAAGAATAGAAGAACTAGATATGAGTAGCATATCTATTACGGCTGAGTTTGTTAATTTTTTTCAAAAGAATTATCGGGTTTGTCGTTAAAAAGAGAACTTCAGTTCAATATTAAGGTTTTGCCTAGTACTACTACAATATTGATAGCTCCATATCAGATGGCAGTAATAGAATTGAAAGAGTTAAAGGTTCAGTTGCAAGAGTTACTGGATAAGGGTCAGACCGAGTGTTTCACCATAGGGAGCACTAATTTTGTTCATCAAGAAAAAGGATGGTTCATTTTAGTTATGTGTTGAT
>CANXYI010073101.1:0-13420 GCA_948208565.1 Hura crepitans
CATGTCAGTTTCAACTCATTAAGGTATATCCCATAAGAATGTGCCTCATGCTCTTTGCCTATAATGGAGGAGTTCCATTACCATAGCTATGGAAACTTAGTACCTATAATAGAGGTGGCAATTGGTTGAGGTACTCAACCTCTCTCATAAGCCCAAACCTATACCGAGGAAAAAAAATAGTTAACGTAGTCAAGTTTAAATTGATGAAGTATAAATGAAAGAGAAGTGATCTTACCTCCAAGACCAAAACGAAGCCTTACAATATCTTCGCAACACCCTTACAACTCTTGTCAAGACTAACATACATCATCCCTAGAGATAGGGATCCCTAATCCCAAGATGAGATCACATCAAGGTCTCCGACACTAGAAAAAATGGGCTCTCAATTGTACTTGTTGTATTCACAAAATGAGTGCAGCCTAATAGGACAAAAATGAAACCTCGCATCATTTAATCAATTATTATCTCAAATAATAGGTGAACTAGTGCTACTCTAGTCCTGTAATATACTATTAAGGTGTGGTAGATCCCATTACTCCATTTGACCTTAGGATGGAGCCCAAAAAGTGTCAAGATGTAAACCGACTAGATGGTGGGATAGAAGAGGCAATCATCGAAGACCATCCTCTATTTGCTACTTGAGATGTCAATAATGGCAACAAAATCAATAGGACTAATGTTGTCCTTACCTAATAGAAGGTGGAAGGTGTCATTTGTATTAAACCACCTCTCCACTAAAGCTCAATAGATTCATAGATTAATCTTCTTTAGGGATCGAGGAAGAGCATCGTATATGTCTGTAAAGATGGCCCCCCTAAATATGCTTTTAATTAACTTTAATGGATTCGATAGAAAGTTGTGACAGCAAAAAGCTTTCTTATAATTAGTGGTAGCCTAAAAAAGATGCAAATAATGGGGTTAGAATCGTAAAAGTAAGGTGACATAATAGAAAATAATTGAAAAACTATACACAATAGACAATAAACCATCACGTAGTAGTAAGCAATTATTACGCAGTGATTCAAAGCATTGTGCGATATTTTTATAAAGGAAACCATCACATGGTAGTACCAACCTCTGCATAATAGTACCAACCACCATGCAGTAGTTTCTAGCAAATAGCCCAAATCTAATTTTTGTCTAAAATTTAATCCAAATCCAAGTTAGAGGTCAAATTCTAATGATTCTAGCTTAATTCCTGATGTTCTTATGGATTAAAAGTTAAAAAAAGGGGTAAATGAAGAAATTAGACATACTTGTTCTTGAGTAGATGAAGGGATATGAGAAGGCAAATCTCATAGTATATCGACCCCATCCTTAAAAATATACACTCTTTTAAGAGATTTGGCATGTGAAAATAGGTCTTGGTATAGTAGGGTAGGTAGATCCAGAGTTTTAGCCATAATAGAGAAAGTACGAAACTTATATAAACCTCGAAAGTCAAAATTGAAAATTGATACAACAGTCTAGAACAATGCCAATTGCAATATTGTATTGTCATTTTTTTCAAAATTTGGCTTCAACTGAGAGAATTTTTGATAGAATGCAAAATGACCAAAATGCTCTTGAATCTAAAATACAATTCAAACAAATTGTAAACATAGGATTCTGAAATCAGCTCAACTCTAGACATAATGATGCTCAATCTAATGTAGGTGCTCAACCAAAAATCCAGTTAAGCATGTTCAAGCTAACATAAGTGCTCAACCTAAAATCCAATTACAAATGCGTAATCCAACTTGAAATCTAGTTAAAAGTGCTCAATCCAACCTGAAACCTCGTTAAAAATGCTTAGTCCAACACAAGTACTCAACCTGAAATCCAATAGTAGAGTGTTTAACCTAAAGTTTAGCACAAGGTTGCTTAACCTAAAAGATTCTAACATAAGGTGCTTAGCCTATGTCAAAATATAGTTTGAGGATACACAATTCGAGTTTTAGTTAAAATTTAAAAGATCACTCTCTATTGCACTATCGATAGAAAATTTGAGGTAAGTGCTTACGTGAGTTTTTTCAATTTTATCCTTATAAATCTTGTTAGAAACCTTTATAAAATCTGTTTCACATGAAAATATCTTTGCAAATTTCATTAAAGGAGGGGAAAATTGTAAGCATTAGTTTCTTAGTCCCTTAATTTTAAAATTCCCGAGGATGATAACTAGAGAAACAACTCAAGTAAATTGAATTTTGTGAAAAAGAACACTTGAAAAGTAGGGATACTTTTCAAGGGTAAAATGGTTATTTTAACACTAGTGTTAGAAAATTGTTAAAATAAGCTTAAAAGGGTTGAGAAATATATACAAGACATAAAAATAGCCTTTAGAGGGTAAGATGAAAGAGAAAACCAAAAAGCCTGACCCTCAATCTACCATGTTACAACTACCATCTAGACCTAGGAAACCCCCACGCAATGGTTCCCATTATCCGCATAGTAGTTATTTTTAAAACTCGATTATAAGAGTCCAAATTTGATTCTAACCCTACTTTGAGTCTCTAAAACCATGTTTTCCTATTAGGACCATGTCACATAGTTTTTCATCAGTCTAAACATCATTACTAGAGTTGAAAAAGTGTCTAAACACCCTAATTTAGAGCATATAAATAGCTATTTCCTCTCTACAATCACACACAGACAATATTCAAGGTAGAGCTTCTATCAGTTCTTTAGAGTGTTAATTTTCTAAAATCATCAATTTAGAATATCATTGAGAGTTTAAAGTTAGAGGTATTTTAAGTGTATTAATTCTATCCAAGGTGGAGTTTTAAAGGAGTTCTACATTGACAACGGTGTGCTTTACTTATAATTTGTTGGTTTGCTTAAAGCATCATTATTGGTAAGTTCTAAAAGCCAAAACTTATATTATTCAACAAAAAAGTTATGTTTTAATCAACCTATATAATTGTTTGCATTTAAAATCATGTTTCTTCCCATAAAATACAATTTAATGTTTTAACCTTTGAAAATCCAACATCATAAATATGACTTTGATTTTTCTTCGCACAATTTCATATAATGCTAGTTTTTATATCTGTATTTTTAGGCTGTTATCATGTTCATTACATCCTATACAAGTGATAGTGCAATTATATAAGAATTATGATGCAAATTAAAGTAGTTACATAGATGAAAACTTTACATTACGTATTATTACTAATTTCTCATTTAATTTTAATGCAATTATATTGTTTTATTTTTTCTTTATAATGTGAATCTTAGATCTTAGGAATATTGCATTACATTAGAAATCATGGTTTTATTCAGTAATATGGAGAATACATATAGATTACTAGGCATATGATTAATAATTACGACCACAAACCAGTTCTTTGAAGATCAATGACTTAGTCCTTATCTTAGGTTAAAACATTTATGCCGATCTTATTGATTCTTGGTTTACACTAAGTGGCAACTCTTGACTCACATTGTGAGCTCTTTTACTTACAGTGGTCGTGATCCTCCTCTTAAGAGATTCCACGGCCTTTTTGAGCATTCTCTTAGACATAGGCTTATCTCTAAACATGTTTCCTCTTCTTGGTAGGTTGGCTATTGAAGGCTAGTTCTTTACTCGGTAGAGACACTTACCCACTCACTTCTATTGAGCAGTGAAAGAAGGATTAATGATGGCTACAAAAAAGGGTTAGTAATGATGTATGAACATATATACAAGAGTGATGTATAATGTAAAATGCATAGTATGCATAATTATTTATGATCTATAGACAAACACAAATGTTAAGACTTGTAACCTTATTACTCCTGCACATGTGGTCAAGTTGTTCTTTCTTAGATGGGATGACTTAAATATCAACCAAGAATACATAAGTTTGAAATGTCAACCAAAAATAGTTTAGACAAAAGACCTCTTATATTTAATCGCATGCAAGAGCAATAGCTTAGAACATTGTCCTATGTTTAAGTCTTACTTGAAATGAAATTAGGTTAAGCCCATCCTAGATAAAAGGCCCAGTGGGCTCAACCCTATCTCAAAAAGTTAAACAAGGTTTAATGCAATGGGCTCATATCAAATTCACAATACAATCACATATTATTAGTGTCATAAAACTTAGGGAAAGTTGTTAAGCTCATTATATAAGCTATGACTTGGTTAAAAAGACTTAAGGCTCCTATAACCAAGGGTCCATCACAACAGGTCTTCCAAACCAAGGGTAGAGTGATCGATTGGTTCATCGTTTGATATACCTAAAGGTATGAGATTTATCATTGATCAATATGCTGTTATCCCCCAAATTTGAGTGAAAATGGGTTCAGGGATCGTAACACCATGTAGAGTAATAAGGAAACAATTCATAAGGGATACAATGTATGGGATTGACAAAAATTAGAATAATAAAAAACATATTAATTGCGTACTTTCAGATTCAATTCTTATTCCTTGGTAGAATCACCAACTGTGTGGACATAAGGATTTATGGAGTTGCCGCTTGTTCTACACCAAGAAAACCTATTGATATTTTGCCCAGAAAGGGTTTAGAATCAATATCTTATTTATGCCCTTTTGAATTCTAATATTTATCAATCCATTTCATACCAAAATGCATTACATTTAAATTATCCATCACTTTTACAATTAATAGAAAATAAATTACATAAATAAATAAATAAAATTACACATAAAATAAATAAAAGTAATTTAAAAGCTATCCATAAAACAATTCAATCATTATTTTGTCTTTGACTTGACAATTGCCGTAGGATTCCATAAAGAAACTTATGCCCAACCCCAAATTAGATAGTAGCCTTCTTAAAATACATTTTTAGGGTGACTTTTGATTAAGAAAAATCAAAATTAATTTATTAGGAAACACCATTTAATTATCTAGTAAAATCATTAATCTCATGTTAATTTTAGTGTGTGAAATATTTTAATTAATCTACCTATTACAAATAAATGTCACAAAAGAAAGTCCAAAAAAAATAATCCATAAAGAGATATAGCTTATAAATAAATGAGTAAGACTAAAAAAATTATTATAAATCATAATGGAATAACCCTTTATCTCTATGACTAATTGTTCATATGGATCATTAAAACATCCAAGTCTAGTCCATGCAGAACTCACCATTCAATATCCATAAATCGATTACTACATATCTCAACATATGGTTAGATAACCATAATGTGATCCATTCAGACAAAAGGTAAGTCTTTGCTGACCTATGAATATGAACATAATGATAAAATGACACAAATTAATACCTTATATAAAATAAATAGAACACATGTCCATGTGGAACTTATATATATATTATTCATAGATAGGGCAACAAATTATGTTTATCTGGACCTTTGTATCTCATGAGGGTGGTTCATGTAGACTTAGTTCATCAGTCTAGAGATGTAAGTTAATTCAAAGTAAACAAAATAATACATCAATAAGATAATTAAATTTAGGAACAAATGAATAATAGAGAAATCTACTTTAGCAATTAAGGTTAGGATCACTGAGAATAACCTAACCACTTCAATTGCTTTATGGAGATCACTGGTCTATTATGATAAATGAAAATAATTGATTAGACCTCAGAAAGTACTGGTTAAAACTTCCAACAACATATCAAAAGGTTATGTGTGAAGAAAATAAATTTTGTGAAGTCTAAGACTAATAGATTAGCTTTCCACTTAGGATTTTTTTTAGTTTAAAATCCCTTAATATGATGAAATAAAGGGTATTTATAGTTATGGCTACAATTTTTCCTATTCTAATCCAGATAGATTATGAAAATTTTGTCTATTTAGGAATTAAACCTCAAACAAAAAGTTTTGACTTTTAGAAGTTATTTGAAATAAAGTCTATACGGAACTTATTAGATCAGTTACATAGTTTATGCGAACTAGATAGCAAGAGGTCCATGTGAACCTTAATCCCAACATACCAAGTCCATGCAAACTAAGGGCCTACCTTTAGTCCACTTGTTTTGGCCATCTTTGGCTATCATCACAGGTCTAAAACCTAAGGTGTTTATAACCACATTAGCAAAGATCTCAAAAATAGGCTTACATTTGTAACCAATCACCAATAGCTTAGAAGTCCCATAATACTTGGTTCAACCTTGCTTAACAAAGAAGTCCTCTAATCAATTCTCCTTCTTCTGCTTTAATGTACATTTTCATTTAACTAATAACCCAAACTTTAAGTGGTAGTTTGTCCTTTTAACTTTAAAGGTTCTAGATTTCCATGCGAATACTTCCCTAATCCCACTTTAGGAAAAAGTTTTTGTAACATCCTTGACTGATTAGTTGATATTATATGGTTTAATTGGTGAGATAAATGTAATAAAGGTGTTGATGGGTGGTGTTGATAAGATTTGTTAACTATTTCATAGCTTAAAGTTCATATGTGGTAACTATGGGAATTAAAGTGAAGTTGTGAGGTGTTTGAGTAGCATTTGATATGTTAAAAGTGCTTGAAATATTGCCATAATAGACTTGTATGGTTCATCCAAAATTAGGTGGTGTTGATAAGATTTGTTAACTATTTCATAGCCTAAAGTTTGTGTCTAGTAATTATGGGAATTAAAATAAAGTTTATGAGCTGTTTGAGTAGCATTTGATATGTTCAAAATGCTTGAAATAATGCTATAACAGACCTATATGGTCTATAGAAACTCAATAAAAAGGTTAAGTCAACAAATGTGATTTCTAAGAGAGAGTGTAGACACTCGATTTCTGGGGCTCTCGTATTCGGATTGCCTAATAATGAAGAAAAGATAAAAGTTTTGATAAATAGGAATATTAATGCTCGACTTAAACATCTCTTTATTAAAAATTTTAAGATCATGGTTGACTCTTGGATACGGACTCTAACTCGGCCTGAAAAGCTTACGGTGTGACCCGAAATATGAGAAACAGCTCGAGCCCTCAGCCCCCCTAGTATGAAGTCAAATTCATGGAAAACATGTTTAAAAGTAGGTTAAAAATTACATGTTTAAAAGTAGGTTAAAAATTAATTTTTTAAGATTTTCAAAGTTTTCGCCACCTTATAGCAAAACAATGTAGTTTTGGCACCAAAACGCCCATTTTCAACTTGTTGAAAACGGCCATGTTAAAGGTCAAATGATCATTTTGACTTCTATCAAAATGGCTATTTTGGCATCCAAAATGACACTGTTCCATATGGCAGAGACTTAATAAGACTCCAAAATAGGCTAGAGAAAATGGCTATTTTCACCAAAATGGCCGTTTTCAGCCTCGAAGATTATGTATAAATACCTTGACCCTTATTAGTCCAAGGGGTCAACTTTTCTTAGTAAGTGTACACCCAAAAGTGCAAAAACACTTTTCAAACACTATTTTTCTAATTTTAAAAGGTTTTTCCAAAATTATTTGTCTTTTTCTCTTGGGTTAATTAGAGATCATTCCTAAAGGCAATTATACACAGTGGATTGACTAAATTTTCTTCTTCTTCTTTATTTTCTTTTCTTTCTCCCTTTCATCTATCTACCAATTAGGTGGGTGACTTTATTTTATTTTTTTATCCATATACTAGTTAGATGTAATAACTTATTATCTGTATTTTATTAATTTTATTTATTTAATTTTATATTCTTTTTATTATTTTGTTCATCTTTTTATTCCATTATTCATGCTAATATTATTTTTATCGTTGTGCGAGTTGTTTGATCTTTTAAGAGTTTAATTGACCTTTCTTTCTACCCTTTTTTTCAAACAATCAGTGAAGTAACTCTTTATTATCCCACCATTTTATTTCTTATTTTTTATCCTCTCCTTATTTTCTTTACTTTCTAATTATTTTTTTATTCATTTATTTTTTTTGGGTAAGATGTATTTTAGGTAATTTCAATGTAATTTTATTTTCATTCGGTTAGAATGTATTTTAGGTAATTTTCATATAATTTTATTTTCATTCAGTTAGAATGTATTTTAGGTAACTTTCATGTAATTTTTATTTCCTTTTAGGTTAGAATGTATTTTAGGTAATTGCCGTGTAATTTATTTTATTCGCATTATTTTCCTGTATTTTCCATGAATGTTGTGATAGGTAGAAAACGATTTTTACACGTTATAAAAAATAACCGAATCATTTTATACCTAATTAATTGGTGTTTTCCTAATAAAGCGGATTTTGACTTTTCTTTAATAAAAATCACAAATAATAAAATCTGTTTTCTAAAAATTGGCATGCGAGAACCAAAGTTTTCAAAATAATCAATTACTCGGTTTGAAGTACAATGTCCTTTAATTTCATTTTCTTTGTAAATATGTATGTTTTATTATTTCCTTATGTGATTGTATGATCTATTTCAATTTTAAAACTTGCCTGAGAAAAATGATAAAAATTATAAATTTAATATGAAATTTCATATTAACTTGAGGTATAAATAAGAGTAAGGTTCTGAATCATTCTAGTTTTGGCCCTATAAGGTATTTCCCAACTCCGATGGTGACTCCTACCTTGTGATGCCCAACTTGCTCTTTCTAAGATAATTGAATGAGAATGACTTAGGATTCCTCTAATTTCCTTCTCTTCTTTTGGGACTCGAGAGGTGAGATTTAGGTTGATCTTTGGTTATTTCAGTTTGATAGACCTCAGAAAGGAAGGGGCGCAAATAGAGAGGTCACTAGATTTTGAACAATTAAAGAGGGGATCATGTTTGTAAGATATCTTAATAAGGATTTATAGGATTAATGTGCTTGAGAATGCAAAATGAAGCATATAAATGGCTAGGATTGCTACAGATGTTTCTATTAAGATTTACAACAACTATAGCTACTATTTTTACAAGGTTTTAGGTGCAAATGAAAGCTCTAGTTGGGTTAATGGTTTTGGTAAATGTTAGGATATCTAGTAGGAGTGCAGGGTGTCCTATTGGGTAGAACAAGGATGAGTTCTTGTGATTAAGTTGTTGTAGAATGTGTAGTGGCATGAGTGAAAGTTTTAAAGCCAATTATAAGGCTAGAATAGAAGAAAGTAAGGTTAGATAAGTAAGGGTACAAGTGGGACTTATTGAGCAAGGTTTCTCGGAGTTTTATACGGCTAGCACAAGCAACAAAATTGTAGTCACTGTAATAACAAGCTTCTTATTATTAGAAACTATGGGTAGTTGAACATAAAATAGGGATGTGACATGGGTAGAGCGAAACAATAGCATACAATGTGTAGTACGAAACAAGTAAGTAGGAACTTCAATGAAAACATAAAATCTATTTTACATGTATATAAGCATGTTGCTAAAATGTAGCAAATATTGCAAGTATGACCTCCCTTATGTTATGGAAATCAGTAAAGGTAAATTAGCCACTCCAGATGTGGGAAGAAACCAATTATTTATAGTGTTTTTGTGTTTATGGTAAGTTACGAGATAAATACATGAGAATAGTCCTAATCTATTTGTGTAAGTTGTATAAATGTGAAATATTAGTGTAGGTTGTATAATAATTAATTAGAACATGGACACTTAAGAGTGATTAAATGCTTAGATCTTTAAAGGATTTGCAAAATAATAATTTATATTATACATTTTGCATTACACGGTTAGTAGTTAATGTAAACACATTATTAGTAAATGATAATAAAGACTTTACTAATGATAAGTGTGGATTGATAGTTTTTGTATAAATAAAGTAATATCTATATTTTCTAACATGGTAAATTCATTTCATATGCTGATTTCCATGATGAATCATAATAGTTATCCAATGAAGATCTAAATATAAGTATGCAACCCCTATTAGCTTCCTATAATCTAATAAGTGCTTGTGAAAGGTGTTTTATGAAAAGATAGAAGTTAACTTGAAAGAGGAATTAGTTTATATCATATGCTCAAGACAAATAGTTAAAACTAGTATTAATTAAGAGAACAATATTATAAGCAGTGAGCACAATAAACTTTGTATGTTTTAATTGTTATACAAATATAAACAATATGACTTTGCTTTTCTTTCCTCATGCAGTAATTCAAACATGATGTAGAATATAAGGTTTCTTTTTAAATTCTCTTTAATAATTTTAAACATATTTTTCTTATGCTCAAGTGTGAAATCTATAAACATTAGAATACTACTAAGCTTATTGCTTAGTGTAAAGGTTTTCCTCATGCAAATTATAAATGATGATGGTTTTTCTCAAAGGAAATTCAGATTTTGAATATAGTTACCAAAGATTAAGTATTGCTACTAAGTTTTCCATGCATTTGTTACTTCTAAATGTATATCACTATGTATGCAAATGTATTATCAATAGCATATATTTAGAAGAAAGAAATTATATGTATTAGGAAATCTATCATATGAAATTCTTTGTCTTAGAATGGGTTCTTGTAAAGCTCTATTTACATATACATTATAGATCTCATCTTATAATAGATGCCCTTTAATGTATGTGGTTATTTGAGTCTAACAAAAAAGGGTTTTAGACTACAGTAAACTATTCCACCAAGTGTAAGTGGTTTAATTGTATCTTAGTGTTATACAAAGCTCAGAGAAATGTGTTATGAGTCTAAAACTAACAGGATGATATATAATCTTATGCTTGAGTTTACTGCTTAATAGGGATTAGCATGTTAATATAGGGAGAGGTTGTCCAAGTGTATGTAGATTATCCATGTGATGTAAGATAAGTTCATGTTTAATTCGTCAGTGTAATGTCTCCACTTGGGTAACCTTATTTTTATGCCTAGGTGGGATGTCAGAGTTCGTCTTCTTCATAATCTTCAAAATGGTGGGGTTCATATAGTCTTAATATAAAATCGAGTGAAAGGTTAGTTGGTATGGCAAAAGCAGAAACATCATAATCAACCCTACCTTAACAGTCATTACCTCTCATTTATAGGGAAACTTAATTATTTAGTGAAGGGTAGATGGCACTCCATTAAGCTTATGAAACCAAGGTCACCTAGTAGAATGGAGAAACTTGTCAAAATGTCTATCACTATAAATTTAACGTCATTAGTGAAAGGCCCAACCTAAACATTTGCCATAAAGGTCTCTTTAGCTTGCCTCTTTGTATCATCATAGGCTTTGATAATGATATCTGAGGTGGTAAGTCCCTCATTCTTGATCTTAAAACTTGTTAGGATCTTCAATAGACATACATAAAGAAAACCTATCATCAACCATTATAAGTTATCTTCTTTTTATTGATCTCAACCTTGATAAAAATAGGTCAATTGTGCTTCCTCCTCTCTAGAGGCAAGTCCTCATTAGAAAAGGCAATTACCCCTTTTTTGCCAATTTTCATCATCTCAACCAGCTTTTCTAGTGTTGCTAAAGCTAAAACCATAACTAGCCTAGAGCTTTAACCATTTTCTATTTATGGGATTAAGAGGCCATAAGTAAGTCCCAAAAGTTGATGTGAGCTTGAGTCTTCCTCTTTACTTTAACCTTAATTTTCTCATCTCAGAGGACCAGACCATTCTTTTCCACATCCACCAGAGCTCCTCAGCCCTAACCTTAACTCTCCTTCCCTCTTTTGATTTTGAGTCTATAGAATTGTCCCAAAGTCCTCTACTTAGTTTACGCTACTCGATCTCGTTGTCACTTTCACTATCCCAAAATTAGCCATCATGACATTTTCAATCTCATGTTCCCCTCATTCATCTTATAGTTAAGTCCATAAGTGTCTTTAAGGACATACTCGAAGGTAGGCTAAACTTAAGCATAAACACAAGTCAATTGTTGTAATGCCCGTGGGCCTTGATTCCATGAACAGTGTAGCCTGAAGAGTGACTAGTGGTCTTTGAGCAACTAGATAAGTTACGAAACTTTGATCGAAAAATAACGATAAAAATAAAATAATTAGCACTTTTCACCAAACCAATAAATTACTTTAAGTTGAGAACTAGTGAATAGTGACTTAAGTTGCACCAAGCTGAGATGCTTTCGGACTGAATCAAAAATAGCATAACCTAAAGGTAAAAAAATTCCCATGAGTTTGATGTTGGTGGAATTAGAATTTCTTAATTACGTGAGTGAATAGTTAACATAGTTCCCCTTAGAATTTGGACCTGAGATTTTAGGGGTCCCTTAACGAAGTAATTCATCAATTTTTGGCTCTAAAATCATAATTTTTGGAGACTCTTATGAATTATTTTGCATTTCTGAAGTTAAAATGTAGATAAGATTAATTCGGACTGTCCAATTGCTACGTGGCGCGATCAGGACCTTTCATACTCATATTATAAATGGATAGCTATGTGTGGAGAGATCTAGAGTTATCAAATAAGCCTATCTTCTCCCCTCAAATCCTAGAAAAATCATCCTTCATGACCATTTTCTCTCTCCTTATAACACCCCTTACCTGATTCTCAAAGGAACTCGATTAGTGATGCTACTTCTTGTAAGTCACCCATCCTGATTCTACCCCAAGTGCCATTCATTTAACACTTATAGTCTTATCTACCCTAATGGTCAGTTATCATTATTGTTGTATTCTGATATTATGCTACTATTATACTATTTATAAAAGACTGTTAAAACCATTTTATAGGATAAAAATACATCTCATAGAAATTTGGACAACATAACGGCTACTTGGGTGAAAAATTGAAATTTTAAACCTACAAAAAGGCATTTCTATATGCATCATTATCATTCTCACTAACTCTTGAACTTATCTGGCCCTCTAATCAATTAGTCATTCTCAACACACAACCAATCACATAGGGTCTCAGACCCGTCATTAGATAGACATGCAATAATATATGTGTCCATGCATAATATAGGTATAATAGCCATCAAGTAGCTCAGTTTATCAATTATAAGTTATAGTATTTCAAACCATGTTTTTATTTACATTCTCATTCTAGACCCAACCCCTACTATGCATAAGTATCTGACACTACACATGCCCACAAAAGACAGAAATGTACCCCTAAAAGCTTATTAGCTACACTATACATGTTGAGGCTAAACCACTTCTAATATCTACAACCTGCGTATCAAAACATTGACATGTTGAGATAAACTCAATGGATAATTTAATATAATAGATGTATGTCACACACACACAATTATGCAGTAATCACATACCAGGTCAATCATGTGTACATACAAATCCAGTTACATACAATTCTGTCATATATCAGCCAATTTATTTACATCATATACCATGTCTTGTAAACTAGTTAAATTTGACAAGTTACACGTATATTAGTTTTAATCATGATAGATTACCATTTGCATTTATTCCATTATTCTATTTCAGGCCCATACTAGAAGGACTATGCTTATAGACATTGGATAGTGGGATCTAAATTATACAGTGGCCTACATTTTGGACCTTAGTAGCTGCACCTACCCACATCCATCCGATAGCAAGGATCAGTTCATGAGAACCTCCCAAATCAAAGTGGTAGGGATGAGTCCTAATAGACCTCCCAGCAACAGTAAGGGTCAGCCTCGTGGGACCTCTTAAATCCACATCTAACATGGGTAAATAGG
>CANXYI010073180.1:0-14523 GCA_948208565.1 Hura crepitans
TTCTTGATGAAGATAGGCCAGCCCTAGAGATGATAGTAGGCTACAATGCCACACATAAAGTTAGGAAATGTCACAAAAATGAATCAAAAAATTAAGAAACTCACCTGAGGTAGAGGTCCCGACGTGTATAGAACCTGCAAAAGCAAATGAACTGAGGCCCAAGAAGTGTAGCCCTCTGTACCATTTTTTACCAATGTGGCCCTAGGAATTCTCATAGTTATGCCCTACACGAACTCCAGATCATCTATATACCTCCCAAACAGCATCGAGTTAAGAGTATTCAGAGGAATAAGGTGAACATTAGGCTCTAAATGCTAGCTCACAATTTTCTCTCCCAAAAACTAGTGATAGGTCTCTAGAGTAGTCATTAGAAGGTGGCGGAATGATAAACCTCTAATAAAGCATAAGGGAGTGGGTAGTTCTTCAATGGGAAAAACCCACTAAGCCAAGTCGACCTGCATAAGTAAGTATTAATTACATGTGAATAACTAGCTAAGAAAGATTTTTGACTCAATGTGTAGGAAATACTTACATCGGTCTAGACTCGAGAGCTAAGATAATGGTGGTGTTGCATTAGAAAAGCCGTGTTCCATGGACCAAAGAGAGTCACACCCATCTATCCATCACCAAATAGTGGCGAGGCACATCTAGCTTGCAAGGATGAGTTAATAAATGAAGCTCATAAGCCCACACCTAAAACAATAAAAGATAACAAAGTAATAAAGAAGCTTTAAAGAGACATAAGTTAATAAGGGGGGAGTTATTTACCAACACGCTCGACATAAAGCCCTAGACAAATTGGTGGCTCTTTTTGGTTCGCACAGCCATATCTAGACTCCTGAACATCCATCCAAGAGAGGAGTAGCACCAGTTCCAACTACCAATCTTGTCAACTTCCTCCAAGACAGTGAGAAAGCTCTAGCTCATCGTGCCATTGGCATTGGCGAAGAGGGTGGTACCTATCAGGTAAAGAATAAAGTAGCGAGTTTATTAATTAACCTCCAATTGACTTAAAGGGAGCTCTTCCCCCCATTTCTCCTGCAAGTTAATGCAGTAAATGCTTTTGGCTCTATCATAGGGAATGAAACCCAATAGTTCTTTCACCTCCTACAGCCTTAATGATGGGTGATGATAGTAGGTATTAAAAGCAATTGTGTATCCTGTGCAAGGTGCCTCAGTGATAAAGGCCTAATAAAAAGGGTTATCATCATCTCACCAAAGGGTAAGTGAAAGGTGTGCGTGGTCTCCATCCACATGTCCTATAAGGCCTTCAAAGCCTATAGGTCACGATGGAAGTCTCCACTAATGAAATGGTCTAAGAAAGTCTGAAAACTAGTTGTATGGACCCTATTCTTCATCGGCACTAACATAGTAGAGTACCATTGATGGGGTCCAAACAGAGTGCCCCCATAGTTAAGATGTGTCTACAAAAGAAAAAGAAGTAAGAGTCAACAAAAGTCTACATAGACTAATATTTTAAAAATAGGTCCATGTGGAGCAAGAAAAGTGAATAAGCTAGGTCCACACAAATCATGCTCATAGGCAAGTCAGTGTCCACATGGATCACACTCATAGACATGCAAAAGTCTACACGGACTACATAACATAGCCATCCATAAGTTCACACGAACATAACATGACCATCCATAGGTCTACACAGACTTTATAAGATAGATCATGTAGAATAATCGCATAACATATTCTAGAATGATATAAAGACTAGGTCCACATAGACCAACTGCCCTAGTGAAATAGGTTCACACAGACCAATTGTTCCCTAACAAACTAAGTTTGCATGGACTTATCAAACTAGAAAATTTTCACAATGCAAAAATGAAGGAAAACTTGATCAGAATAGTAATGAGACACATAAAGGAAAGAAAACACACCTAATGGTAGACCTCTAAATAGGTGTGGTGTGTCAAGTCCACCAAAATAGGGATCAGGTCACCAAACACAATCCCATTCACAAAAGCAATATTTCATGGTCGTTTGACGACAGTAGATGGTACAAAATCGATGGAGTCGACATGGAGATATCCTTTGGTGAAAGAGGAGAAGGGTAAGACCTTATGCCCGGTGGAAGAAGGATAATTGTTAGAGTTTCTTCATTGTCACTAGAAAAGGATGAGTGAGAAGCTAGCAATGTTAGAAGCCATCAAAAAGTCACCTGCTTGAGAGAAAAACAACAAAGAAGGGAAACAGAAAAGGATACAAATGAGAAATGAGGGGGAAAAGAGATGGTTATAATTTTGTCGTGATAAGTCCGCATGAACTTCTATGTTGTTAGTCAACAGGAACCTTCTTCTACCTTGTCTGTGAGAGTCAGTCTCAAAATTAGTCCATACGGACCATGACCAATAATCCACATAGACTTTTGACTGCCAAATTCAAAAGAAAAGAAAGAGAGAAAGGAAATACCTTTCAGAGGTCAAACTTACTTCGTAACAATTTTTCATAATCTAATTAACATTTTATTTTACAGGATCGACTCAAAGTTCCATCCACAATTTTGGGTCAACCCTGAGTTTAATCCACCATTTTGAGTTTAGCCTCGTAAGCCAATCCATCATTTCAGGTTCAGCCTTATAAGCTAATCCATCATTTCAAGTTCAGCCTCATAAGCTAATCTACCATTTTGGTTTATGCCTCATAAGCTAATCCAAAATCAATATCAAAGTCTACATCAGAGCTTACTTATCAATAGTATGAGTAAAAGAAACTAACAGTTAAGTATCCATGACTCAAATACTTTGATATGTATTGTTGATACATAACACACACTAAAGTGGGGGCAACTGTAGACACTTCACCTTTAACCTGTGATGATAGCCAGATATAAACTCTCAGGTATAGCATAAAGTCATTAAGAGGTAGGTCCACATGAACCTGCTATCCATGTTTGCACGAACTAAGTGAATAGGCCAAAAATCCAGCCTATGAAGCCCACGGACTGGCATACCAAGACCTTTGTCTATACGGACTAGTATAGAAAAGTCAGCAAGGACCTACCGATGAAAGAAACATTTTGAAGGTAGAATTCTACCTATTCAATCCAAGATTAGGACTCTTTTCTGGATAAAAAAAGGACAACCTAAAAAGACTAAGTATATATACTTCTCTATGACAAAAGAGAGAAGGAGGCTGAAAATTACAATCTGATTAAACACATTCAAAAGGGAGAAAGCATCCAGAAGACTATGAGAGTAAACTAAGAGCAATTTGAATCATCTTCACTTAAATCTTGAGATCTTTGTGCTATTATTTGAAGAGACTTCTTGTTCAGGTAATATCTGAGGTCCATTATATGCTTCTTGATGTTTTATAGGCTTATGATCTCTGAAATTGATTCATAAATGAGGTGGTACTTTATTATCCCCACTTCCATTCATGATGAGTAGGCTATCATAGCAATATGTAGGATGTAAAATTGATCCTTACAACCAATGTTAAGCATGTTGTATTGCATTAATAATTATCACATGAATCTGATCATATATATGGTTAGGTCCACACGAACTTAGTTCTTTTAGGCATAAGCATGATAAGTTAGTTCGGACGGCCTTATTTCCTTTATGTGAACATGACATATTTGTCCGCACGGACCTTTATCTAGTGAGCATGATTTTGTGTTTCAAATACCTTGTTATATACTAATTGATAAACGTGAATCATTCTATTTATATGTTGATGTTGTATGTGAAAGCATGTATTTGTGTGTAAGGAATTGATAGGTAGTCCACACGAACTCCCTGTCATAAGGGCTGTAGTCCGTATGGACTTGTATATGATGAATTGTATGATAGCTCTTTAGAATATGCTTTGTTTGTACAATCAATTGTGTTAAACCCATATGTTTTAAATATGTTCATATTCTGTTCATTATACATTAATGTTTATATAACCTTGATTTAACTTTGTTTGACTTCATTGTCATGTGAGTTGTTAACTAGATTTGCTTGCTAGATCAAAATTGGGTTAGAGGGAGATGGTTTGCACAGACTAAGATGAGACCTCCAAAATGTCTGCATAAACTAGGCAACATAGAAGCGGGACCATTTTAGTGTTATGATTTGCTTTCTTTGGTTATGTACTTATTATGCATTGTAGCTTGTTTTAGGGTTGTAATAGCTAGTAAACAACTTATTTTACATGATAAAACCTAACTTTAACATCAAACAATTTTATATGTAATTAATTGGTGTTTTCTAATAAAACGGATTTGTATTTCCTTAAACAAAAGTCACATGAAAAATGCATTTCAATATAGGCCAATCTCTTAGAGATGGGAGTTGAGCAACTACTACCAATTCCTATAAAATTATGAGTAGTTGTTATAATAATTAATGAATGACCCATTTTTGGATATATATATATATATCTGTGTGTTGTATTTTGTTGCGATTTATTTCTTTTATATGAAAAAATGATATGATTTAATTAAGAATGATGCATGCTTGATTGATAAGGGATTGATAAGTGTTACAATATCATGGATAACATATTATGAGGGCATAAATAAAATCTAAAATTTTAAACCTTTCTAGTACAGAAGATCAGAGGTCCTGGTGTAGAGGCCAGGTGGCAACTCCACTAACCACTCTCATCCCTGATAAAAATATCATATTCTCTACAGAAGGGGTTGGAAAAATAGAGAACCATCAGTTTGAGAGGGAAAAAAGGAAGAAGAATGCTATTCCAAGTTTGACCATAATTAGATTTTAACCTTGATTTATATAGGGTCTTCTAATCCAATAGTCATTATTCCCTCTTAATCCAATGGCTCTGATAAATCTAACCAATATCTATTCTTTTTAATAAATCCTTTCTCTCATTTTAGACCTCAATTAATACTTCTAAAATCAAAAACTAAGAAAATTCAATTTAAATCAATACTTTTATCTTTACCTAATTTTTATAAAATACTTTCTGATGTTCAAAAATTCTAATTCCAATACCAATGGACTATTTGGAATATTTGAGCCAAGTCAATTTGTGTAAAAATAAAATATTGTATGACTCACCTTTAAATACACCACTATTTACACAACACTACAGTAAAATCTTTACTCTTGTTTTTCATCATCTTTGTGACTTCATTTTCTTACCAAATTCTACCAAAAATTATATTATGATTAATTCTTTCATCTAGTTACTTTAGTATAACCCTTAGTCTTAGGAACACTATTCTCATCCCAAGAAGTACCACTCACAACGTCGAGATTTTTAGGTGTTACAATATGTTTTCCCATATTATGAAATTAGAATTCTTTACTCATATACATGTATAACAATAAATTTGCTTAACTTATATTCTTATTCCATTTATCAAGATTTTCTCATCAATGTTAATTTCTATAATTATTCTTTATTTTGAGAATTTAAAATCATATAATCATATATATTAAATCTTAAAAATATATATATATATATATAATTATACATGCATAAAACTCAAATTTAACTTGATATATATGTTCTTGGGCACCTAAAGGACTTAGAAAAATACAAGAATCCATAAAAACTCACTCTATTAAAATCGAGTTACTATTTATCACCTTCTTCAAAAATCTTCCATATAAAACTTTTTTCCTCTAATTGGTGGTGTATTAAGGCTTTTGAGGATGAAAAAGGGTGTTTAGAAGTGCATTTAAGGCATAAGAATAAGAGAAAAAGAAAAGAAAATGAAGGGATTAGGAAAGGGAGAACCTTCAGTGTGAGGGGAAAGAAAGGAAGAAGAATGTCATTCCAAGTTTAACCATAATTAGACTTTGACCCCTCTTTATATAGGGTTTTTTTAATCCAATGGTCATTATCTTCCCTCTTGATCCAATGGCTTCCATAAATCTAACCAATATCCATTCTTTTTAATAAATCCTTTCTCTCATTTTAAACCTCAATTAATACTTCTAAAATCCATAAAACATCTTAACATATCACTCAAAAGCCTTGAAAAGGCCACGCTCAGAAACTAAGAACATTCAATTAAAATCGATACTTTTATCTTTACCTATTTTTTATAAAATACTTCCCAATGTTCAAAAATTCCAATTCCAATACCAATGGACTACTTGGAATATTTGAGTATTCTATCAATCCCAAGTCAATTTGCGTAAAAATAAAATATTTTATGACTCACCTTTAAATACACCATTATTCACACAACACTATAGTAAAATCTTTACTCTTGTTTTTAACCATCTTAGTGATTTCATTTTCATACCAAATTCTACCAAAAATTATATTATGATTAATACTTTCATGTAGTTACTTTGGTGTAACCCTTAGTCTTGGGAACACTATTCTCATCTTGAGAAGTATCGTTCACAACACAGGGATTTTTGGGTGTTATAATATGTTTTTGCATATTATGAAATTAGAATTATTTACTCATATACATGTATGATAATAAATTTACTAAACTTATTTTCTTATTCCAAAAATCAAGATTTTCTCATTAATGTTAATTTCTATAATTATTCTTTATTTTGAGAATTTAAAATCATATAATCATATATATTAAATCTTAATTATATAAATATATTATTCCATATTTCATTTGTTCTTATTAGCTCATTTAGTCTTTTACTTTTTCCACTTAATCCCTTTTTAGCTTATGATTTAATTTCTTTAATTAGATATGCATTCTTTTCCTTATATGTTTTCTTTAGTATTTTTAATTTCCATTATGCCCTTTTACACATTTGCTAATGTGCATGTATCTATAAACAAATATTTTTATTATTCTTATTTGTTTAATTTCATTATCATTACCATATTATTCTATTATTTTCTTTGATTCATATTTTACATTACAACTTTATGACAACACGTATAAATATTAATTCTATTTACTTATATAAAATATTATTTTTACCATAATAATCTCATATTAATTTTAATGTATAAATACATATGTTTTTCTTTAATCCTCTTTTTAATCAAAGTTTCCTAACTTATACATATAATTGTATATCATTTTGACCATAATAATCTCACATTAATTTTAATGTTTAAATTCATATGTTTTTCTTTAATCCTCTTCTTAATCAAAGTTTCCTAACTTATACATATAATTGCATATCATTTCTTTCTTATATATCTTTTTTTTTATTTCAAGTAGTATATATAAATCCCTTATGTCCCTCATAACCATTTATTTAGTCATATACTATTTTTCATATAATTATATGGTTTTTAATTTTATTTTCTTATTAACTAGCTTTTAATAAACTAATTTCTTATAGTTACCTCAGCATAATGATGATGGATTACCCTTAAGTAAATTTTGGCCCTTATGGGATATCTACATAATTTTTCCTAAATTCTTAACACATTTTCAATTTGAGTTTGAATTCACTCATTTTTCTATCTTATGCTTCCACTACCCTAATTTAAATCCCATAACACCCATTTTCATGTCAGTTTTGAATTTTTTGCCTTACATGATACATGTATTTTAAATTTTTGCTTTCATGCTAGTTTTTTTTTTTATCATTTGCTGTAGTTTTATTCCATATAACATTTAATTCTATTCAATTGCCTTAAATTCTCCATCATACAACCATATATAAGTTTTAGCCTAATGAACATTTTGAACCATATGCATCATTTTTAGGATTTCTTAATATTATATCACATAATTTTGGTCTAAACACCAATTCAACCTATTCTTTCTATCAATTAAACTAACATAAAGAAAATTACAAATGACATATTTACATATAATCATAAATCATACTGTTGGAATCCACTTACCTTATAAAGATTTAATCTACATCATATTCCTATAGTTCCTCATTAATCTTCCTTAATTTCCATCAACTCTTCAAATTCTTCAACTTTTATACTCAGTTCCTCACATAAAATTCATGAAAATAATATTAATCATGTAAATCACTAATTAAATATTTAATTGGTTACTAATATACATTAATTAACCTATGGAAATACCAAGATTTAGGGATAATATACTTACTTGTGATTAAGCTTTAATCCATGTTTTCCTTTACCTTTCCTTCTAAAATTTCTCTCCATTTAATAGCACTTTAAGAAGACTACTAATTTTGTGTGAAATGTTCTCACTTTATCTTAATATTTTGGTGTCAAATAAGAGAACAAATGAAAGAATTTTTGTCAAATAAAATGGGGTGGAAATTCGGTCATGGGAGGAGAAAATAAGGGGGAATGTTATCTAAAATCTTAGTGATTATTTTACATTATTTCTATATTTATATGATGAACCAATGGCTAGGATAAAAAGAGAATTAACACAAGTAAGGTTATGATTAATCCCATATGTAACCTTTTATTTTTATAATTATTTATTTAAATTTAATTTGGATGGTCAAAATCTCATGTACACTATTGAATCCCAGGGCCACAAATGCCCCCCTACACAAAAATCTCATCATGTTTATCTCATAAATTTGTCATATTTAATTCCCTAATTTATTTTTAATACTTTCACTTGTAAATAAATTATGGCACTATGATTTTCATATTCCTCTAATTGTTTTAGTACCAAGATGTGGAAGTCCCAAAATTTTTTAAGCACATTTTTGGGAATTTTTGGTTCTGCCTTGATGGGCTACTATTCATACTCGATCATAATCTAGATTTCATTTTCAATTTTTAACCTCTTATATGATCCCAAATTCCCCTTAAATTACACCATAATTCATCTTATAATTTATATTATCATTTGGTCAGGTCAACTCCACTTGGGCATGAGAAGTACTATTCACAGTCCGATGTCACTATTCATCAAGACCACCTCTTGAACCTTATCCTTTTCACATTTTCATGTTCCTTTTATACCATATTCATGTTTCTCATTCTTTTTACACATAGTCCCCTTATTAGAAGACCACTAAATACACATTTCTAATTTTGCCTTTACTTTTCCAATATATTTCCCTTTTTCCCTTTAGTCATTTTTTACTCAATTATTCACACCAACAGACTATACTTGATCCATACGTCTATTTCATTCCCTAATTTTTCTTTAAATTACCGTTATATCCTTGTGTAGGTTAGATTAAAAGTCGAGGTGTAACACAAATAGCAATTATAGTAATGAATTAATTTGAAAAATGCTTATGTAATATTTTTAATAGATGGTGGACTTATTTTTTCAAGGTTTAAAGCATTTAGTGAATCCTATAAAGTTGCCATTTCATTGAATTGATTGAATTTTGATAGAAAAATAAATGTAGGGTTCCAATTATTATGAAATAATAATTCAGGGTTTTAGTTTTCACGAAAAATGCGTTAGGGTTCTAATTATTAGAAACTTTAAATGTTGGGGTTAAATTTATAATTATATCTAATGTTTATATATAGTAATACAAAATATTATATATAAAAAATGAAACAAATGTTGTATTCACTTTCTCCTTGTTATTGCAATTTTTTTAGCAAATAATATAAATCATTCCATTTAAACACAGATGGCTTATGCCTCCAACAAAATAAAGCATAACACCCCTAAAAGAGGAAAGTCAATCTAAGATATAAACCCTTTATAGTGTTCTACAAGACTAGTAATATCATGAGCTACTCTATTAGCAGTTTTTCTCGAAAAAAACAAAAGGAGATTGCTCCAAGAGCCAAGTCAAGGCTCCAAATATCCTCCACAATTGCTAAGATCTTAATGAGAAATTGTAAGACAGTTGATGGCCTAAATAAGCACTATTGAATCTATTTCACAAGCTATCTACCAGTTGATTACCAAGTTAACCACTTATCTAAGTGTTAGAGCTTTTCCCACTAATACTAATTATATACGGGTTTTTCCACCTCCAGCTTTAGTTAAAGTGCCCTGTTATTTCTAGTAATAACCCTATCCCACCCCGCATTCAACATAATGCTTACATAACAATTAACTTTAATTTAGTTCTCCTAAGGTGGTTTTCAAGACTTTATTTGAATAGGTGTACTAGGTTTCTCTCTTTTAAAGGGGAAAGCTTAGATATACTCAAACTAAAGTTAATTAGCTTGTCTCATTATTTCCACTGGATCTAGCTTCTTTCACTTAAAAATGGCTTTATTTCTCATTTTCCATATCTCAATTACATTACTAGAGGCTTTGGTAAATAATAATATGTCTTCATAAAAAAAGTACGAGTGATGGAAAGCACCTAGCATTACACTTAAACACTTTATCAATTACACATTCTAATTATAGTTTGCCAACTAGGAAAGTGTATCAAATATAAAAAGATATAAAAACAAAGAAAAAGGATTCCCTTGGATTCTATCCTAAGTTTGTTGGAACCAATTTGAGGTTAAACTAGTTATCAAAATTGAATATTTGACTAATTTGACATGAAACATGATTCTCCAAATCCAACATTCTGAAAAGCCTATCCTTTTTATCACCGCTTCAAGAAAAATCCCACTCTACCTAATCATATGCCTTCCCCATATCTAGCTTAATAGCTATAAACCTTATTTTGCTCTTTTGATAGTTTTTAAGAGGTGAAAAATTCTAAAGGCTATAGAGATGTTATCATAATATCGCACCATGGAATAAAAGGCCTTTGATGCTTTTTTATAAGAGTCTCTACGAAATGTTTTAGAGAGGATTTTAGAAATGATCTTGTAAGCAAAATTGTATAGACTGAAGGAGTAGTAATGAATAATGGATTTATAGTTAGTTTTTTTTGGGATAAAAGTCATGTGTGTTTGGTTTTGCGTGTGAGAGAAATAACTATAATAAAAATTAGAATATTACCATATATAGGTCCTTCATGATCATGTTCTAATTAGATAAAGAATTTTCCTAAGAAACTATCTAGGCTTAGGGATTTTTGTGCTCTCATGTCGAAAGTTGCACACTTAAATTGTTCATTGAAAATTGCCCTTGTCAACTTTTCATTCATGCTCTAAAAAATCATAGGTCTGATAGCTCTATAAACTCTTTCTTTATTTTTCATCTTATCTAAGCTAAAGACTTTTGCAAAATGATCTAGAATGATTCTGCTAATATGGTTCTCATATGATGTAAACCCTTTTTCCCAAGCATAAAGTCCAAAGAAGCTAGTATGTTGGTCTTTTTCTTTTAACCATGAAACTAAGGCTTTTTAAGCCCATAAAATCTCCTTAACTTCTTACTATTCCTCTAAGCTCTCTTTTTAGTTCTTCCACCTTTCTTTTGCTCTTCTATTCCACTAGTTTTGCCAAAAGCTCTCTAATTGACCTTGCAATTCCTTGATCATTTGTAAAGCTTTTAGGATTATAGCTTTGCTCTACATCTTAAGATTTTTATAGAGTTATGCAATTTCTCCACCACTTTGCCAAATTAGCTTGGTTCTATGATATACTCATCCCATATCTAGTCATATCTGAACAATTTTTTACCCCTAACATCCCTTATAAGCTTTAACATAAGTGATCTATGATGGGATAGTTTAAAGGCCTCATGAAGAATTATCACTTTAAGACATTTTATCCTTCACTTAATGTTGCACAACACTCAATTAATGTGCTTAGCAAATGTAGTCCTCAACCATTCTTATTTTTGCCTATGTGAATTGTAGTCCATTAAAGCTTAAATCCATTAGATGACAATCATCCAAGAATTCCTTGAATACTTCCATTGCATTTTAGTTTGAGGGCCTTCCCCTTAGCATTTTTTTAGAAGCATATTAGCTTGTTTAAATATCTATCATAAACAACAGTACATCATTCACTTGTTTACAATTTCTAATGTATCCCATATTCCTGCTCCATTTTCTCTCCCAAAATCCATATAAAAACTAATAAGCCACTAATCCTTCTCCTTTATATAAGCATTAATAAAAGAATTAGATGAGTTTATCACTATAAATTCCTTTCTTTTTACAACTTTAAGACTATGACACCTTTAACCTGATTTGGTTACTAGACCAGATTAAGAAGTGGCATACACCTAATATCTATTTTATTATCTATCTTTATTATTTCTTATCTTATGCCAATTTAGGATCTTTATTGCATTTTGCTTAACATGAAATGCTCATCAATCTTGACTTAATTAAAACACGAGTACATTTAGGCTCGTTGGGATTGTTGTGTCAAAAATTCAATAGCATAACGATTGTTCGTTGACACTAGCCCAAATAGTAACTTCCATAAACAAACACTTCTATATTGACAAACTCATCACAATAACCATGTGATCCTTCTTATCACCTCAAGGTATTCATCACTTATAATAACTACACACAATCTCAAGCATCATATAGATATGATATCTATACCATCACATAGTTATAGGTTACATATACATGTTTAGGCTGATCCTTAACCTATTACATATGAGTGCCTTACTAGCTATTCCTTTATATATTGAAAATCAAAAGGTAGACCAAAACTTGCAACTTTGTCAATCTACACTGCTTTCTTTGAGGCTTCACTTGATCTTCAATCTTTTCCCCTACATATTAGAGAAACAACGATATGTTAAGCTAACACTTAGTGCCGTATTCAATGAAATATGCTCAATAATATACTCACAATACACACATGATGATATTATATACACCAATCATACATGATAATAATATATGCATAAAGCACACATGATGACAATATAATTATTCATGGCATACAAAACATATTGAGATTATTTTAATATACTAGTTATACAAATAAATGATAACATTTATTACACCAATTTCTGATTATAAGAGTTTTATTTCATATTAGTGACATTTCAGGTTATTTTGTAATTCTCAATGAGTTATTATTTTATTTAAATTTAGTCTAGCCCATACTTAACAAACAACAATCCCAATATTAGATAATGGGATATTAGCCATAGAAGCCACCATTTATGTGCAATAAATCCATATTTAAACCCTATAATGTCTGCATCCGTATGATAAATTGTGCAGTGGTCCTACTGGACCTTATGGTGGCTACACCCAAATGAAATTGTGTAATGGGCACTTTGGACCATTGGCAGCTACACCAACATATATTTGTGCAAGGGCCCTACAGGACCTTATGGCTATTGTACTAGCACAAAATACAAAGAAAAGTAAGTATTGACATATACATGTATATATAGTGATCTGATTAGACTCTACAGCTGCTGCACCATTATAAAGTGACACTAAAGTGTCCTAATAGCTAATATTCTCCCTAATTAACTGGTCAACCTATCTAGTTTAGGTTGTCTAACTCATATGGCTTTATCTTTGTTTTACTTTTCATTTTATGTACTTTACATACCTAATATACATTTTTGTATGTACCTTAATCTATACATCACCACATTGTTATAACTCATCCCTTGGTCACATAATTACTTCTTTAAGATTCTTTTTTGTAACATACACTCATAGTCATACTTATTATTTATGGAGACAAGCCATTTATATAACAATAACATTTGTACTTATCTTATACTATACATATATATTGTTTATAACATTCTCTAAAGGCATTGTCATTCATTTAATTCTCTCTTATCAAATCTATTCGGCCAAACTAACTTTTTAAAACTTACACCCATAATTACCAATTTTTTATACCACTACATACTCCTATGTTATTATTAATTTCATAAACATTTTATATACACACTAAACACCTATACTAAACTAACATGCACATGCCTACTCTTTCGACCATATTAGAAATTTTAACATACCATTCATTATTCCATTTAATTCTCATTCAAATCACTTACTAAATACTCAACTAGCATACCTACATCACCATTCTACACTCTGTAGCACACATAATTCAATTCCTTATACATGTACCATTTGGCCAAGATAGAGACACACCTAAGTGTATTTAATCTTAGCTCATTTTCCTATTCAAACCATGCCATACACATCAAACTAACACTATGGTATTATCAATTCTACCTTAAACATGCTTACACATATCAAATATACAAATCAAGTATGTTATGCACACTTAAATTTAGAATTATGCACACGTAAATCATATCCTATTAAATACACGTACAAGGATAATCATTGGCCTAAAATTAAGCTTTATACACTTTCTCTTTTCCTTTCCCTTAGCTTAAATCCAATTTCTCTACAAATATACAAGGATTTAACTTATAAAAATTCAAATAAAAATCTATGCAATTCCAAACCTGAATTTAACCTGAAGATTATTCATTTGACATCAAAATACACTTGACAAAAATATAAATCCTTAAAATTAAGCATATACATAACTTTAGGTTACTATTCACCTTAATTGAATTTCTTAAAATTCTCTCAAATTACCCCTTCTTTTTACATTTTATCCTTTAATTCTTTGTCTATAAGCTCAAAAGAGTCGATTTGAGGTGGAATTATGGTGTAACTTATGTGTTTGAGTGGGTTAAAGAAGACAAAAATGGTGGGAAAGAGTTTTTTAATGGCATCAAGTTAAAGAGCTTAAAGAGGATGATGGGGTTTTCTTCTTTTGACCACTTAATTTAAGATTAACCTATATATTAATCTATTCAAGGGCTAAGATTGGGCCATGAATTATACCTAATGGCTAGTGTAATTCTCCAATTATTTA